>PVKB01001139.1:0-99001 GCA_004027205.1 Ctenodactylus gundi | reverse complement strand
GATTATTGGTGCTGGGGAATCGAACTCAGGTACTTAGCAATTGCAAGGCAAGTGCTTTAACCACTGAGTCATTTCTCCAGCCCCTCCTTTGTACAGTAGTTTTACATAACTTTCAACTTCTCTAAAGACTTTTTGCTGAGCACCTATTCTGTACTGATATTTTCTGCATGATGGCAAACATGAAGTTGAAATTTAAAATATCCATAGAGACACTGTCTTGTAAGGGAATCAGCCGTAGAATCAGATTGTAGCTCACAAAAGGCCATGAAGGGACCAAGTGTTGGGAAGAGGCTGAGGAAAGGAATTAGAGTGCTGTCTGTGGCCTCACTATGGGTCATCATGTAATCATGGCATATCTAAAATTCTAAGGTGTTCTCTAATGGTTTCTAAAACTTTGCCCCTTAAATATCTGTTCGTCAGTAACAATGTATTTTGTGTTGTGATTCTGTGTTGAACAACCTGAGTTTAAACTGCATCGGGCAGCTAATTGACATTTGGGATAACTGGCTTACGTCTTGTAGCTTTGTTTACAGAGTCCTCAGGACAAAAGGAAGCCTCCTTCTGCCTGTGATTCTTCGTGTTCTGTCACACCCGGGCTTCACTTCTGTCCACAGCAGTCCTTGCCATCTCTCCAATGTAATGTCTGTACAGATCACAGC
Source organism: Ctenodactylus gundi (assembly GCA_004027205.1). Taxonomy (NCBI): domain Eukaryota; kingdom Metazoa; phylum Chordata; class Mammalia; order Rodentia; family Ctenodactylidae; genus Ctenodactylus; species Ctenodactylus gundi. The sequence goes on along the minus strand of PVKB01001139.1, from coordinate 98,342 downwards.
CCTCTCCCGGGCAGGAGTTGTGTGTATTTGCTGCCAATCTCACAGCTCTTGGAGATCCCGGTTAGTGAACAGGTCTGTCCAGCCATCTTGTCCAGCTGTTCATCCGGTATCACACTGAGCACAGGGCAAAGGCCTCTTTGGCACTAGATGCTCTTAGAGAGAGAGTCGTTGTGGAGCAAGGAAACTGAGAGCAGGTGCCGGGGCCACAGTGTTGTCCAAATCACAGTGAGGAGGTTGACATTGAAAGAGCTGGAGTCACGGGGGCCAGGTTGGATTCCCAGCTCCCTTCGTGGTTCTACAATGTATGGGTTCTTTTCTTGGAACCACACATATGATGGTTTGAAGTCTTTGCTCACGTTCAGCAAAAGCAGCAGCAGTGTCGATCCATAGCCCTACAGATGTCCATTTTCTTGACCTTGAAAACTGCCCTAAGTATTGAAAATACACAGAATAGTTGACCTGTATTTGAAAACTTGACTCTATCTAAGCAGTAAGGAAATAATAATGCAAACCAAGGCACATCCTGTTCCTCATACTTAAAAGTGAACCCCAGTACTTAATTTTTTATGATACTTAACCTTAGATTAAGGGAATAATAAGTCACAACCAGGTTACTTCCTTCTCAAATCTGGGCTTCTGTGTGTCACATTTACTTAAAGCTAAGGACATCACTGGTCTGCCTTTTTGTACCACATAATGTCAACATATTAAAAGCACAGACTAATTTGGGCATATTTCTGTACTTTGTGTAGAGAAAAGTCAAATGTCTTCAGGACACTGGACAATGCCCTTCCAAGGGCTAAAGCCAGCTCTCCTGCCGTAGACTGGACACTTGATTCTACAGCAGTTGATAATTTGACTCTGTGTGACTAATAAAAACACCTAAGTTTTCCAAAGGTGGGAAATTTATGTTATCAAAGAGTGATCATCTAACTAACATCTTGATTTGAGTTTTTTGCTAGACATGCTCTACCTGTCTACAGCGCCTTTAGCCAGTGTAGCCCTCCACAAGAAACAGAGCCTCTTTGTAATTTAGTAACAGTAAGCATAAAACTCGAGAAATGGTTGTGGCTGATTATGTAAAAAATGATGAGGCTGGAGAGAAATGAGAATCTCTTGAAATGATTTCATTTCTACCTAACAGTGCTGCTCAGAGTGCCTTTACGCTTTTTGAAGTGTACTGGATTAATCTAAAACTTTGTGTAACTTGCATTCAGCTAAAAATCAACTGAAGAACAATCTGATATTTGACCCTTAAATATCGCATCGTGACATGCATTCCTGGGTGTGTTTCTTCCTGGCTCATCCCTCCCTGGGCTTCTCAGGAATTCGGCTTCCATGGACCCCATTCCATGTACTTACTGCCATACCCTAAAATCAGATGATGACCAAGCAAGAGGGGAACTTAAAATGACCAAGATGCCTCTTGAAATCCATGACGGATGGAACGAAGGAAAAATGCAGGGATGTACAGAGTGCAGAGAAACAATGGGAGCCAAGTGAAGTTACTCCAAGAGGTGATCACATACAGAGGCATGTGCAGGACAGGGCTGCTCCCTGGTGAGCCTGTCCTCTGCTCTACAGGAAGAGCTGGTGTGGCCTTCCAGAACAGCGCAGGACATAGAGTCTGCCTCTGACCCGCTGTGGTATGTAAAGCTGGAGCCTCACTGGGGCCTGAAGATCAGCAGTGATGTCAGTCCCCAAACTCAGCTTCATGGGCTTGGGCGTCAGTTCCCCCCCAGGCTCCCTCCTGCTGAATTGTTTGGTGGACTCTTCCAGTCTTCCCTACTTTAATTGCCCCATAGTGCTTCACACAATGACCTTTCCCTTTTTTCTTTTCTCTTTTCCTGAAAAGCAGCTTTACTGAGATTCAGTCACATGACATACCTTTCACAGGTTTAAAGTATGTAAGTTGTTGCTTATATATTCACAGATGTGTACAGCCAACGCCACCATCAGTTTGAGGACATTGTCATTTCCTCGAGAAGCAAACCCTGTACTCCAGTCAGTGATTAGAATTTGTGCCCCTTTTTAGGACTTTATAAACATATTTCATTAATCAAGATCTTCATCTAAATTCCAGTTTATTCAGCTTAAATGATAGCCATCTCTCCATGTCGTTTAAAATGGCCCATGAAGGAAATTCTTCTCCCTTGTATTTTCTCTCCGTTCTGTCCCCCTCCCCATCGTGTGCCTTTCCTCCCCATTTTTTGTAACTCAGTCTGACATTCTGTTGTCTTTTCCTTTCCCCCCAACACCTGTCATCTTCCCTGGCCCCCTGCAGGGTCCCCCTGCCCCTTCTGACATTGTGTACCCCTGTGTGAGCGGCAAAGGGAAACGCACAATAATGCCAGTCTCTGAAACGTCTTCAGAGGTGGGAATCAAGTCAGCCTCCTCCCGCTGAAAGCTCCTCCGTCAAAGCGCATGAGCAGGGGCGAGGGTTTGAACTTCACTTCACACTCACCTTTCAACAGGGACCCAGGGTGTTGTGATTTGCTCAGATGGCAAAGGTGGCCTGTTCTTTATTTACCAGCCTGCACATCTCTCTGAGCTTCAGAAAGAACAGAGTCCTTATTAAAGACCCAAATTAGCTTCCTTGTTGGCCTTGGATCAAAGCAACTGGGCTTTAATTTACTAGTTCCCACAATGACCTCCTCTCAAGTTTATGTAAGGGCTTGGCCCTCAGCTAACCGCCCTCATCCCCCTGGCACTGACAGATGACTCTGTCTTTGATAATTCAGAATCCTTTTCATACCAAAAATGGGGGAAAAGGTTTTAGTGATGTATTGTCCCTGACACTGCTGAAGAGGTGAGTCATAAAAGCGAGAGACAGCAGTCCGGGCTTGTGTGCATGAGCCCACCCTGTGTTTCTCTCCTGAAGTTTGTTGTTGTTGTTGTTGTTGTTTATATAGATGCATGTTTTGTGGGAACACATGATTTAAGGCATTTTGCGTGTTTGATTAACACATAGTCAACAGTCAGCTAATCCTTTAGACTCATCTATAGCTTCTCTGGAGTGTGGTGGCTTCTTGAAGCAAGTTCTTGGTTTCTTATCCAGACCACACCTGCCAGAAGATAACCCTCCAGAGAGCCTACCACTTGCTGAAATACAGGCTCGAGGGCCCCGGGAAGGCCGTGACCCTGTGGGGTCAGCACTGATGGCAGCAAGTGGAACAAAAAATGACAGCAGCAATAGTGCTTTCAAAGCTCAAGTGCTCCAGCCCACAGCCCTTCCCTGTAGGTACATCCAGAGCCCCGGGGAGCGGCAGGTATGCAGCGATCACAAGCTCCAGCCCTGTCTGTCCCTATCCCGCCAGATAATCAGACCCCCTCCACACACCTGGCAGTGGCTCTCACGGAGGCAAGCTCCCTGCAACAGTTCATCAAAAATGGCCCAGCTAATGATCGGCTGGGCAGATAATCGGAGGAGAGTTAATTGTAAGGTTCGATATGGCATCTTGTCAGCAGAGATAAGTTGTCACGTTTTCCACTTGAGCTGAAACTAAATGATTGTAAAATAAGTTATGAGTGTCCTTGGGCCTGTCTGCCGGAATGATAGCTGAGAATGCGTCGCTGGCCCATCCGTCTCGGGCAGGCTGCTGGATATGCACGTGCGGAATGGTATTTCATTCTCCCTCTAGTCATGCTTGTCAGCTCCCCGAAGGGAGAGCGACGCTGCTGCTTTGATGCATACCTCACACCCCGAAGCTCAGAGACACTGCAGACTGTAATCATTATTGCTTGTGTTATATATTTTTGGGGGTGTGCATTAAACATTGGTGCCCGGTTGGGAATAAATAATGGCCGATGCTGAGCCCGCAAGATGTCCTGGCCCATCTCAGCCCAGTGCCCCTTGTCTCGGGACCCCGAATCCCAACACCAAAGCTCTGTGACATGGACTAATAAGGTGCTTGATTTTTTAATTTACATGCCTTGTTCTCCCCTCCCACATTTAATGCTATCAACAGTAGTTATTGGTCCTGCTGCCCAGTGATTGGTACAGAGTGAAGTGCATTCTTCATAGGCAGGTGAGAAGAATGGGGTTGATTGTGGCCACAGCTGATACTTGTTCACTGCATCTCAGGTAGGGCTGAGGGACACCTGTTGGAGGATAAGGGGGAGATGGAGAAGTGTGGTGGGGAAGCCGTCAGTGCTCTCACTGCTGCTGGTATTTTGATATTCTAGATCCAGGGGAATGTTTACCAGAAGGAAATCTCACAATTTGGGAACAAGGGCATTAAAATAGCACAGGCATGAAGTACAGAACCAAGCAGACAGCAAAGACTCTGGTCAGTCTGCTTGTTGGGCCGGCTCCCTCTTTTCCAAAGCCCAAACTGCTCTCTCCTGACGATCTCCTGTGACCACGGTCTTTGCCCGTTGTCATAATTCTCCAACCCTCTTACCCTGTGTGTGCCAGGTCTCAGCTGCCTTGTCCCATCTTGTCTCCTGGCACCTCTGGCCGTGCCTCACCTGTTTACAGAAGCATCTCACTGCATCCTTGCCCAGTGTCCTTTCTTCAGGTACTGTGTGCATCATCCCCACAGCCTTGTGAAGATGCACACAGATTTTGAAGTGGTCTTGGCACCCCTGGTGTGGGCGCCACGTGGCGGGAATGAAAGAGTTGGGTCCCTGCCCTTTTCTGCAGCCTAACCTAGAAGGTCACTTCTTGTTTCACTTTGTCTCTAAGATAAGGCAACCTAGTCCCACGTTGGGGCCCCATCCCTGGGAAATACAAATCACGATTGAGTAGGCAATGTTTCATGGATCACAAGATGCTGTGTTCATCACATTGCTAACTGATTACACTCTTCCTCATCTGGCAGATTTTAAGGGCTTACTAAGGCCAATCCTGATTTCTGAGTCATTGTTGAGATTGTCATACTTTTATCACATGATTGTCCTATATCATTCTAGAAGCCTGCCTCCCAGGATCCAATAGGTAAGCTCACATTCTTCTGTTCTGCTTCCCCCACTGCCTTTTCCAGCCCTTCTCCTGACTCAGTGGCACCTTCAACTCAGAAGCCTAAAGCCCCTGGCAGGAGTCATGAATCTTTCCCGTGGTCCTTGACAGCCCTTGCCTTACTTCCTCTTTTATCTGTATATCCACACAGTTGACCTGCTTGCCGAAGATAGGAACCCTTTGTCATTCCCTGTCCTTGTGACAGGGTCTAAGAAAAACAAGCTCTTATTGAAGGCATCAAGGAGAAAATTAGATAGGCTTTCTTTTCAGCCCTTCAGAATTGGCTCCATGGGGACAAGGGGTTTGTCTTTACTCTTGACAGCAGCAGGCTTGTGGCACATGCTCAGTCTGGTGGGATAGGCATGTGGGAGATTCTTTCTCATTGTCAGTAGACTTCATTCATGGCCTTAGCTGCTCTTCTAAAAATAGGTCCCAACCATTAGAAGCTCACAAGACCATGGTCTGACATAATAACTTGTGGTTAGTTTTTAAATTAAATCCCAAAGTTGATAACACATCTGTGTTACATGCCACAAAGTATTTCCATCCACCTGGGCAAGCCTTCACAGATAGTGGCCAAGCCCTTCAGAAGGCTTATGTTGACAAACATGGCTCAGACTCCCACTGTTCACCCTGAACTGTTGCGGGAGGTATGTTAGGGAAGAGTGTGAAGGAAGTCCCTGTACTTGCCAGTCTGATGATGTACACAGAGAGACAGATGCATGGATGGTACCATGTCACTTTGTAGCAAGGGCCACTGTGCCAGTGAGAAATGGAGGGACTGGGCCAGGGCAGCAGGCTATGGCCATGTTGAAGACGGTCTCTCGTGGGCTCCCTCTTAGGTTTTCTGGGTCCCAGAACCTTGTACCTAGCTTGAAACCTTGCTATGATTTCTTATCTGAAGTGGGAGAGATGAGCCACGTGGCCTACGGTAAAGACCAGTGTGACCCCATCAAGTCTGTTCTGTGCTGGGACCTCTATTGGGAGTAGACTATAGAAGGGGTACTTTGGGTGCACGGAGAAGAGACACTTTGCTGAAGTGTCAAATGGATGTTGCTTTATTGTTTTTAAATTCTCAAAAATACATCTAGGCTGGGTATTTGCCAACTAACCTTTAGCAAAATATTCAAGATTATTCCTTTATTTCTTTATTTCTTATTTTTCTCCAGAAATTACTTTTATTACTTGTAATACACATTGATTACATTGACCTTAGAGAACTGGCACATACACATACCACATCAAAATCATATTTACTTCCTTTCCATCTTCCTGCCCTCCTGTCTCTCTCCCCAGTTGCCTATCCCATCTCCACAGTGTCTGCCTCCTTGTTTCCTATTAACTCTCTTTCATCTTGCTCTTTTACTTACTTATATTTTGTATTTTTCATACAAGAGAAAATATGCAATATTTAACACATGTTTGCATTATTTCACTCAGCATTATCATCTCAAGGTATACACATTGACTCAAATTTATCTTTATGGCAAACTAGTACTTCATTTTGTATATGTACCACATTTTTTGCTATCCATTCATCAGTTAAAGGACACACAGACTGCTTCCAGGAGTAAGCTGTTATATGAGTTGTATCGCTTTCAACACAGATATGCACATATCACTGTAATATGATGTCTTTAAATCTTTTAGAAAGCTACCCAGGAGAGGTATAGCTAGGTCAAATGGAATTTCTATTTCAGTTTTGTGGGGTTTTTTTCTTTCTTTCTTTCTTTCTTTCTTTCTTTTTTTTTTTTTTTTTTTTTTTTTTTTTTTTTTTTTTTTTTTTTTTTTTTTTTTTTTTTTTTTTTTTTTTTTTTTTTTTTTTTTTTTTTTTTTTTTTTTTTTTTTTTTTTTTTTTTTTTTTTTTTTTTTTTTGGTATCTCCATAGTGATTTTCGTAATGGTTACATTAGGTTACAGTGCTGCCAACAATGTAAAAGGCTTTTCTTTTTTCTCACGGCTTTGTCAATATTTGTTGTTTTTTGAATTCTTGATACTAGACATTGTTAATGGAGTAAATTTTCAGTAAGTTCAAGGTGTGTGAGCTGACCAGCAAGACAGTATGTCTTACCTGGTTCAGTGATGATTCTTAGAAGGTTTCAGATACAGATCAGTGTGCTTCTGAAGGTGTGAGATTCCGTCTCACCTCCACCCAATCTCTTTTTCATGGACTTAGATGGATAGGTAGGGGTGTGTGCATGCTCAGAAAGCCTCAAATAACTAAAACTGTTGTGAGAATAACAAAGTGTAGGGTTAGGAAAAGCCGTAGCACCGTAGACCATGTGCTGCTAGAACAAAGATAACCAAATGAGTAACACAGTAGTTAGCCAGGAAGTTAGACCCACCACACATAAGGAAGTCTGCCATGTGGACTATATAGCCAGTGCATGTGTTCGAAGTGACTTAAAAAGAGATGGTTGAGATCTACTGATTTGTTTAAGACAGTGGAAAATGGGAGAGAGGTTAGGTTATAATGCACCCAGCATGTACCTAGTATTGCATGACTTGCAAGGATATGGGGACCCCGTTAGTTGCCCAGAGAGCAAGAGTGCTACTTAATTTGAATACCTAACAACTCACACAAAGGCCTGTCTGGGCTCAAGGTCCCACCTGAGGGTGGGTGTGGTTCTGCTCAGAGGCAAGTGGAGAGCCTCAGCACAGGAAGGAGCATTGACCTGGGGAAAGCAGCTTATCTCATTTCCTCCCACCAGTCTCTCCCAGCAGCCAAACAGCCACACAGTCAAACAGCAAGCCCAAGGAGGCTCAGAACCACTTGCTGGATCTTAGTGGTGAAGTCACCCAGTGGTGTGGGATAGCCGGATGTCTGATGTGCAAAGTTGGGAATTGCGCAGGAGTGGAAGGGGGTTAGCTTTAGAGGAGGGAACACAAGGTGACATTAGGCACACCAATACTGTGGCAGCGCTCCTGTGGCAGGGGTCTTGATCTGGCTTGCTCAGCGGTGGATCCCAGCATTGCTACTCCATAGTCAGTGTGCAGAAGATATCCCTGAGTGAATGCAATATAGTGCACAGAGCTTTCTGTCTGGAGAGTTGGGATCCTGACGAGTCATGAATAAAGAATTCTCGAGATCTGGGAGACATATACCACCTGTGCTCCTCCATCCTGTAATCTTTCTGTGTGCTCTTCTGTCCTGGTGGGATCACATGTTCATTCCTGATCATTCAATATCATGTTGACCTTCAAAAAGTAATAAGAGTTTCACTCATAGTGAATTATATTTGCGTGCTATTGCTTCTAACACTGAGTGGCTTTGGGCTTGGGCTTTGTGGAGCCGGAGATACTTGGGCTGGAGTAGCTTCAGTAAATCAAAAAGGGCAGTTCTAGGTTGGAGGTGTAGCTCAGTGATTACAGCACTTGCCTAGGAGGTGCAAAGCCCTGGATTCAATCCCACAGTACCACAGAATAGCTGAGCATGGAGGCGTTCACCTGTAATCACAGCTTTTGGGAGGCTGAGGCAGGAGGATTGCTGTGAGTTCTAGGCCAGCCTGGGCTACATGGTGAGTTCATTACAGAGACCCTGTCCTCCCCACCCCCCAAAAAAATATGCTGATCTACTTTTCTGACCTCAAGACTCACTAATAAGACATTGGTGAGAGAAATGACATTATGGTTTTCACTAACAGTAAAGAGAAATTAAGTTAGCATCGTGTGCAGTGTTTTGGGGAGGAGAAAGAATCAGAAATCCCTTATGCTGTGTGCTCACATATGTCCAAACTCGTTTATGATGATGTTGTCATTTGTATTCCTATGTCTCTTACTTGGCTCTTAATATGTCAAGATTATAATGAGAAGAGAAAAATAAACAACTAGAAAGGATAAACTCAACCATTTTCCTGTTCCAGAGATTCCATATATTGTGAACATAAGTATCCAAGACTCAAGTCATACAACATAGAGATAAATGCTCTGTAATGTGAAGGTGATACATAAATGAACAAATGACAAGTGGCAAGGGTTCCATGATCTTCTCACAGCCGAGGCCCCGGGCCTGCCGTCCATTGGTCTCGCGATCCAGTGTTATGTGCAACAATACTCTGTATGAGGTTGGAGGAGTGTTGCTTAGGTGTTGTTGACGGGTCTCCTGTTTCTGTGCTTACTTTTGCATTCTTTTGCCTTTTCCGGTCCGGTGGCAGACACGGGGCTGGGTGACTCCGTGTGCTCCAGCCCAAGTATCTCCAGCTCCACAAGCCCCAAGCTCGACCCGCCCCCCTCCCCCCACGCCAACAGAAAGAAGCACCGAAGGAAGAAAAGTACCAGCAACTTCAAAGCTGACGGGCTGTCCGGCACTGCTGAAGGTAAGGTGTCCCAGGGTGCCAGGTTGAGCATTGGCCCTTACAAACGTGTTTCTTGGTTATTCTAGTTTGTGAAGTCAGGCTCCTTAGGACGACTAGTGTTCAGGCACAGAGGTCTCCACTTGTGCTTTCTGTTTCCAAGGTGGCACAGGTGACTCAGGCACTCTCATCCTTGGATGATTCTCAGATGATTTGAATGAAGCTATAGTTTTACCCCTGGCCAGTGTCACTGGAAAATGGTACTGTTGGTACCCATCATGAGCCTGGCAGCTTCTGTAGTCTCCCCCTTCCGGCACCCTGCCACCAGAGTGTCTTCTCCAAGAGAGGGGAAGCCATGCTGTACCGTCACCCTCCTTTTAAGGGTCCTCTCTGCTACTGCCTGCTCTTCATTTTCGTAAGACAGTGCTCTCAATTCTGGCGTCTAGCAACGTGTTTATGAAAAACGCCTCTTCTGGTAGTGCCTCTTAACTCATTTTGCTCTTTAGGCTATAACATTCCAGTTGTCACAGTTCATCTTGCTTTCTCCTTTGGCTTGAGTCCTCTGTCTCTATAGGAAGTGATCTCTCTGAAGTGGCTCCTTCAAACAAATTTACATTTTTTCCATAGATGTAAGTGGAAATCCTTGCATGTGCACACACATACATACCCCCTACATTATGAGAGGTGATATGATGCAGTTAATAGGTTATAGAAACACTTTAAAGGAAAATTAAAATCTCAAGAACATTTTTATAACATGAATTGTTATTTGCAAGAGTCTGTCTTCTGAAGCCTTCCTTATACTCAGGAACTACCTTTAATTTATCCCTTTTTTCCCCCTCTGTATCTTCCATACTTTTTCTGAATACTAGCTTAAGGATTCAAAACAGCAGGGTGCATAACACTGGCCCTGTCGGTGAAAGTGCCCTGTTCTCTCCTGTATCCAGAAGTGAGTCTGAGCCCACTCTATAGCATTAGCAAGGAAGAGCCATGCATGAGGCACTGAGTCATGGGGTCCCACTGTTTGTAAGAAGACTGAGAGCCAGAGCCTAGTGGTCTGCACTCTGCACAGGTATGAGAAGGCTTTCACTATAGCCCTTCTTCTCTGCTCCCCATGTTCTGCCTGCTCAGAAAGCTAGCCAATGAAAACTAGGATTTTCATGTGATAAATGAGGGTAGTTTTCTTGTGTCAACAATGGCAAAAAATCACAGTTATGGGATAGAGCACCTACCTAGATGCCATGGCAGTTCATTGCTGCAAAAGGTGCAAGTCGCATTGAGGAGACTCCTTTACACAGCCTGTCAGCAGACAGCCTGTCCTTAGAAGAGGTTTGAGGTCTTCACGGCCTCTGCCCTGGTAGCAGCACCTCCAGCTCTCTCATCACCCGGGCTCACACATAGGGGGGTACAGGAAGACTGCCTGCCCATTTTTACAGATAAATGTCTTACAGTATGTGCCTTGTATTTCTAGCTCCTCTGTGACTTTGTTTAAAATTACAACTTAGTAGAAACTGATTTCCAAATCTACATATAATTACTTGAATGACATTTTAGTCAACTCTACTGTGTGCTGACTGGATGAGACAAAGCCCTTATAGTAAATTAGGAAATGTGTGTTCATTCAGCTGAGAGTTTGAAAAAAGTTGGAGACATGACCATGAACAACAAGTGTTAGGCCCCTACAATGCTCTGAGTCCACTTCCTGAGTTCCTAGGGTTGTTGGTATGCACCCAGGAGAGCATATCACCCACCAGGTTGGGACATCGAGGACCTGTCCTAGCATCCATAGGCCTCTTTCATTAAAAGTGTCTCTGCTGAGGTGGTGACGCAAGCAGTAAGACTGGGACCATAGAAACATACAAATGAGAAAACCGCAACAGAGTCTCATGCGTAGATGAGTACATGGGTGATGTGTTTTCAGAAGTTGTAAGAGGACCACTCCTCACTTTGTAGTGACATCTTCCCAATGGAAAATAAGCAGCAAGTTCTTTACAAAATATTGCCTTTCCCGGGGAGAAGTTGGCCTACAGAGCCATGAGCCATGTATGTGAGGTACTCTATTTCTAAGGCAGTATTTCTCCCGCATCTTAACATTTCTAAAGTCAGATTGTTACTCTGCCGTCGGGCTTATTTTAGATTCATTGATGTTTGGGATTTTTAATAGCCTTAATAATGATTAGTTCCTCAAACTACATTGTATAATTTTAAATTACGCTTTCTATTCTTTATAGCACATTTTATCTTTGAGAGATGTAGTTTAAAGAAAGTATCTCTGTTTCTCACTCCTGTGAGGCACTGAGTGATGACTACTGTTGTGTTCTCTGTCCCTTGCTCTAGTGGTGAAACTCTACAGTTAGAGAAACCAGAAGATCATAGAGCATGTCTGTAGTTGAGTGTTAGGGTTTTAACCTGCCCTAGTGCACAAAAAAACTGGATTCAGATCTCTTGAAACTGTAAGAAAAATTAAATCCTATCAGCTGTCTGCTAATTCATTCAGCATCTCAGGGAGACATGGATGGCTTCCTCAGGCTGTTCACTGCAAAAATGCCGAGGAGAGTGTCAGCCAAGATGCAGGAAGAAAGGCCAGTCTGGGGTAGGAAGTGGGGAGGAAGTGGGAAACTGTCCGGAGGGTATGTCCAGTCCAGTTGTGTTGACCCAGAGGTCAAGGGAATCCTGAAGAGCACACTGTCCGTGCTCTTCCCCTTTATCCTCCTCCTTTCCCCTCTCCTTGACCAGGTCCAATCAGATGCCAAAGGGATCAAGAGGCGCAGATGCTGGATACTAGGATTGTCCTTTGGGGACCTGTTGCATGTCCTTAGAGAAATCAGGTCATTGACCTACTGCTTGTCTTAGATCTTACCTGAAATTGAGTGGTGTGATCATTTTCTTATGTTTACAGTTTAAAGTGAATTAGATAAATCTAATAAATCATAGCAGCAGAAACTATGGCTAGAAGAATCAATCTTTATATTTTGGTTCTAGCATAGTAAGTTAGTTGCCTCTTATGTGATATTAATACAGATTCTTGGATGATCAGGCTAATAACCACTGGGTTCTTATGTTGCTTTTTTGATTTTTGCTTATTTGTTTGGGGTTTTTTTGTTTTGGGGGGGTTTGTTTGTTTGGTTGGTTGGTTGGTTTTTCTGGGCAGTGCTGGCAGTCAAACCCAGGACATTTGAACTGAGGTACATCCCCAGTCCTTTCTTAAATTTTTGTTTTGAGATATGGTTTAAGTCATCAGGTCTGGGCTGGGCTTGAATTTGCAATCTTCTCATCTGAGCCTCCCAGAGTGCTAGGATTATCGTTGTGTTCCAAGGCATGTGGTTTTAGTAACTATTAGTACCACATAAAGAGCCTTAAACCGTGAAGTACTTTAGTCCCAGGAGGAAGTGCAAGGTAAATGCTGGGTGGTCAACTCTCTCTTTCTCTCTCATGGTGATAACCTGTATCATTAAGCCAGACATACCTTGAAAAGCTAAGTGTGTTTCCAGATGTCCCTATACTCTAGACCAGAGGCTTCTGCCTCTGGTCAGTGAGGGTCACAGCCAGGCCAGGAGCAGTGAGGACCTCTCTGCAGTTTGCCAGTGTGCTGAGCATCCAATAGGCATGGAGCTTCCTGTCAACCTGCCAGGATGCTCTCACACATCAAGATCTGATCTCACTAGTTATAGTCTTCATTAGTGTATGAGAGTTTACGAAATACTGTATGGTCCCTTTTTGCAATATTGTGCAATTGTATATTTTCACTGAAGAAAACTGGACAAGTTAACATTTTACCAGTAATTTGGTGGCCACATCCCAGAAGGAAGTGAAGATTGGTATTCCAACTTTTTAATCAGTTTTTCATTGTGTTCCTTTCAAACAACTTAAAGATTTTTTTTTTAAGTTCTGTTAAGAATAAAGAATAGAACAACTACTGCTGGTAAAGGGGAAAGATCCTTTGTGCGAACCAACATTTTTTCACCTCACCACAAAAAAGTAAAGGGAATAGTAAATTTTTCACCGTTTCTGCTTAAATTTCTCATATTTTCATTAAATAGGCCATTAAGAACACTGATGAAACTTAAAATACCTGTGTTATTCTTAAACTGAATTAATTTGGTGAGAAATATTAACCATACTTAAGAAAACATTGTTAATCATTCACATGTGATAACTCTGGACCAGTGAACATAAACACAGATGAGCCTGGGAAAGGTGGTGATGGAGACCAACCACCACCACAAAGGGACCCTGAGTGATGGGGAAAAGGAATAGGGCAGGCGTGTGCTGAGGTGTGCATTTGAAAGCAGGTCCATTGAGTGCTGGATTGACTTGCCCTGGGTGACCTTTACCACGAGTAGAAGCTCCAGAGGGACCAGTTTGGGTGCACTCTGAGAGCCTGGCTGTGCTGAGAGGCAAAGATCACCAACCTGCAGTGAGCCCGGGGGTGCTCCTGCCTCTTTGTAGCAGTTGGGCTCTGTTAGAGAGCTATCACCAGGGCCCTGGATTCCTGCCAGATCCAGGATTCAGGGTATAAACAGAAGACGACTTTGGGTTCTGAGGAGTTTCCAGATCTTTAATGACTTGTCATCATTAGACATTGTCTTTGAATCACAGTACCATTGGTGTCTTCTTATCCAGGGTCCAGCAGTGAGGCTTCTCTTTGCTGAGATGAAGCCACAGTCTCTTCAGCCCTGTTCTGTGGCCCCAGATGTGAGGTCCTTGTTAGTTTTATGACATTCATGCAAGTTTGCATCAAGTGTTAATTTCCCTGTTTCCCCAGTGAAAAAGCTGAAGTAGAGAGAGGTTAAGTGGCTTTCTTGTTCAGGGTCAGGTTGCTGGTAGGTAACAGAACTGTCTCTTGATTCTCTGCCTCAAACTCTTTGCACTAGGCAAAAAGCAAGTCTTTGAGGTATGTGGAGCAGCTTTTGAATCTAGGAGTGGAGCAGACTGAAAAGTTTCCTTGATATTTCTCCAAATCTGTGTAAAGACACTGACTTTTATATGAATCCTAACATCTAAAAGTTGTATAGCAGAGATCTTTCTTTTAAAGTGCTGGGCCTGTCTGAATTTACCTAATCTTACTATATAACAGGATGTGCCAAAATCCTGGTATCTCCTCATCCTTGTGGTTATCCTAGTAATTCGTAATAAAGATTTCAGAACAGAATATATTTTCTCATCCCATTCCTTTGGTCATTCATTCTGGGTCTTTCCTGAGCCATTGAATGGTTGATCCTGAATGGATACTGAAAGATTATCTTAGATAGGATTAAGTCACAAATGGGCTTTGCTACTATATAAGAAAATAAATTGTTCATCATGGTTGCACTCAACTGAGCAATCATAGGTGAAGCCCCAAGATGTTGACAAATTTGATTTACTCCAGGGTTTCAGAGGTCACCTCAGACTTGGTTTCCTTTAGGAGATTCTGAAATTGTGGATCAATGTATTCTTTCATCAGATACTAAGTAGCTACAACAGGAAATGCACAATGTATTTGGTTACACCAGAGACACTGAGACGCAAACTCAGTTCCTTTTCTAGGGAATTTAAAGCCTTAATGTGGAAGTAAAACATGCATTAGCAATTGTTTCTAGGACGTCAGGCACCCTGACGAGAGGCACAGCTGTTCAGAAGACAGATATTTATTCAGCTATGGGAGATGCAGCTACCCTGTTACAACATTTAATTTTATATTCTGCAGATTTCATACGAAATAGTTCTCCTTCTTAGTAAAAGCTCTCCAGAAGACATCACTTTCTTCTTAAATGTTGTTTATTTTCAGCCTAAACACTGGATATGGTGATGGAATTAGTCCTGACTTTTGCTTTCACTTAGATCCTAAGAAATGTGTGTTGCTGTTCTTGATCTTTTACGTTAAGAACTTTTTAACTAATTGATTGTTGGTTCAGACACTGTAAGAGAAGAAAGAGAAGTACGCGTATGCAGTGCACAGTTAACAGTTTTCCCATGCATGCTATGACCACAGGAAAGCAGTATGCAGATGCTTGGGAACTTAGTTAATCTCCTGTTACGTTGATCATCATGCACTTTGGGGTGGTATTAGGTAATTTGGGAATTTTACACATCATGACTAGCAGGACAGTTTGTTTCTTTTGTTACTTAGAGTATAACAAACTCTTAAGTGTCCTTACTATGGTGTTTTCCTCATTTCTTAGATGCAACTGATGTGTGTATGGTGGTAACTATAACTGGTAAAAGTCAGGACCCAGGCACCACTGTTAACATGGCTTACTTCCTGTCTACAAAGGCTTCCTTCTTTAATACTGTATTATTTAGAGGTGGCTGGAAGGGAGGGGAAAGGAAGATTTATGTGCCAGTCTTATTGTCATTTGTCACTCTTGGTTTTCCTTTTTCTCATTTTTGTGAACAGTCCACCAGCACATCATGTTTGGTCGTTATTTTAATTTTGTCAGCTATGCTAAAAGGACAGGAAATGAGAAGTCTGTCTTACCAACTCCATAAAAACTCCATAATCAATGCTAATTTTTCATATAATAAGATGTTCTTAATTAAAATTCTGTAATGAATAGAGAGTTTTAGTGCATCTAAATAGTTGAGCAGTTGTAGAAAATATGAAAAACCAAAATTCAGAACATCTTTCTGAAAATACACTAAGAAGCAGTGATTTTTGACTGTGCAGAGGGTGTCAGGATGTCTGGGTCCAGTGAGGCCCTGGGGCTAGTGGTTACCTGAGGAAAACGGTGTAACCTGATGGACTTATCTCCTCCCCACAAACCAAGCAGCTCTCCAAAGAGATTTCTCTGGTTAACTCCAGCTTCCAAGAGAATGAACTTGCTGAAACAGAGTAGATCTGGGTTTATTCTAGACATTGACATTATAGATTGGGCACAGTTGACTCAAAAGCCATCCTGCCGGGTACAGTCTAGCCGCCACAAACACACACAAGCTGTAAGCACTCTCAGATCCTTTGTGGAAGTCGGCAGGTCGGAAATAAACAAAGATGAGTCAATCACAGCAGGGGAAGTCAGAACAGAAGATTCCCATCATGATGAACTGACAGCCAGGAGCAGATTTTTGTACTTTATTTTAAGTCCACATAAACTAGAAGGTTTAGTTTCAGGTCTGAGAGAATGCATTGAGCACCTACTGCATACCATAAGCTGTACCTAACTCTGCATATGAAGTGGCTTAGCAGGCCCTTGCCCTCAGCAGATACCCAGAAGCCGAGGCAGCCGACATGGGGAGCACTGGTAACCAAGCATCTGGGTTGCCTGGGGGACCCTCAGGGAAGCTCCTTGGGAGAGTGAGACATTCACACTACATTTTATGGAGAACTGAGTTGACTGCTATTCCAAGGAAAAGGTAACTGCAGAGTGAATGTAAGGTAAACCTTACAAGGGTGCATAGAAGCCCTCTGGCATTATAAAGAGACTCCCAGGGTGCCGGGCAGACCTTCTAGCTCCGAGTCTCCTGCCAAATAGGTTCACCCTTGCCATTACCAAGCATGACCTGCTTGTAAGCTTTCTCTAAAACACAGACATGGGACAGATCTCAGAGACTGTGTTTAGCCTGGATTTAGATATGCTTTTACTACTTGCGGGTCACGGTCAGTCCAGCATACTTTCTTGGAGAGCTTGTGACTGTATGTTTACTCTTAGCATCCTGGGATCAGGACTTACCCAGCTCAGGTCCACTGGGTCTGCCAGATTTCAGCCGACTCAGGATCTGCCTTGAAGTCCTTTTTTTCTTTTTCTTTGTTCTTTCTAACAGAGTCTCACTCTGCAGTCTAGGCTGGGACTGAACTCACTATGTAGCCTAAGCTGGCCTTAAATTCATGGCAGTCCTCCTGCCTCGGTCTCTTGAGTGCTGGAATCACAGGTGTGCTTCTGTGATGCTGGGAAATCAGACGCAAGGGCCCTGTACTTGCTAGAGAAGCATTCTAACCACTGAGCTATGTCCTCGGTTCCTGAAGTCCTTTTCTTGATGATAACAAAATATGTGCACACTCAAGGTCTTCAACTGTCACTTAACTCAGTGATGACACTGTGACGCCTGGGATCAAGGTCCCTCTCCAGCAGAAGAGGCAGAGCTAGTTTTTGCAGGTTACAGTTCCCTATTCGAGTGTTGCTTGCCAAATGCCAAATTCCTCATCTGCTTTTTACCCTACCCTGTGTGTCTTACCACAGAAAGTACAGTGATTCCATTTGAACTGAAATGTGCAGGAGTGGCTTTGGCGTGTGCAGAATTGAGGCATGAGGGCATTTTGTCCTGGCCTCTTCTGGCTGCCCTGTATTCATAGTCTGTGCATGCCTGGCTTCAATTATGGAGGCACTAGGAACACTGCATTCTTGGTACTTCTGGCTGAGGGTGTCTCGTCCTTCTATCTGTCACAGCCCGGCCATATGAAACCCAGCAATGTTCCCCCTCCTATGTAACAGAGGCTGCTTTCTCCTTTGGGAAAAGCTGATCAGACACCAAACCTAGCTGATGTGAAAGCAATTTGGCAAATATTGAGAATTAAATCAAATTGTATGCACCTTTTGCCTTATTAGCTCAAGAGGCCACATCAGAATATTACAGACTGGGTAACCTAAGCAGCAGATTTGTTTCTCACACTTGCGGAGTCCAAGATCAAGGTGCCTCCCTGCTCTGGGCTTGGGAAGCCTCACTTCCCAATTTATAGATGAACAAACAGCTTCTCCCTGTGTCCTCTCTTGGCCTGCCTTCATATATCACACAGAGAGTGAAGGAGAGAGAAAAGCATGAGCTCTGCCTTTCTTCTGAGGCCACTAATTCTACCACAAGAGTCTAGTCTAACTGTAATCACCTCCCAAAGACCCAGTCTCCAGCTGCCACTGCATTGGGGGTTAGTGGTTCAACATGAATTTTAGAGTGGGAGGCACTGGATTCATAAAACCATGAAATTTTCTGTTCCTGTCTACGAGTGTTAATGTGCACGTGCCCCCACTCATCAACTCACCGTGTGCCACTGAAAGAAGATGCCTCATGGACTGAGTCTCTAGGCTCAGCACCTGCTGCACAGATCACAATTGTTCTTTCCCCTGCTCTGTCTCCCAGGCTCTGGGACCCTTTTTTGAGATAGGTCATCAGACATGAGAAACAAGCCACAACTGAGCCATGGTCCACCCATAAACATGTGTTGTTCCCTTGCTTCCCCCAAACAACCCTGTAGTATGACAGTGGAGGTGACATTTTCTTCTTCACAGCTAAGTGGAGGTGAATATTTGCCCAAGCCCAGCAAGAGAGTAAGCTGTGAGAGGCCTCTGGGACTTGGGCTGTTCTGTTTTTCACTTGTGTGCCCCACATGGGGTGGAGCAGACTCTTCTGCAGGCCTGATGCCCTCTTTGAACCTCCATTTCTCCACAGCAGAGCTCAGTGGTTCCTCATTCTCCCCCTTGAGAACTTGGAAGCAGTCCAACCTTTGCTGATTTTGATCATGCCTGTCCTCTTCCTCGGGACCTCTCAGTTGTGGTATTTTGGAGTAGCTTCTTTGCAGACAGGTTTTCTTTTCCTCTCATGTTGTACTTGTACATTTTGATTCAGTGAAATAAAATATGCAGTTTGCTGCTTGGGCTGCTTTGCAGGCAGTTAAAACATGCTAGATTAGATAACAATCTGTTCCAGGGGACATTCCTCTTGAAATCATTGTGGACTTAGGCACGTTTAACTCAGATGTGTGAACCAGTTTTTTACGTTCACTTTAAGCGTGATACGCTTTTCCTTTTTTGGATGAGGAAAGTGATTATGTTTAAGGACAGTTTGAAGTTGAAGAGAGAAGACCAGTCAGTTAAGCCCCCCATCATTCACTTGAACCGTGCACTGCTGATGTAAGTATTAATCAAATGTCTGCCTCACCTGGTTCCAGGTACTCTCATGGTTACTGGCTCACTCTCATTTTACTGAGATGCATTATTAATACTCAGGAGAAGGCGTGGTCCGGGATCAGCTCTGTTTATTTGTTCAGTAATGTTTGCTAATACTCACCCACCTTTCAGCTCCACCTCTTTCTCATGCCAGACAAATAATAGGCATCAGGCATCAAGCCCTGGGTGTACCGCCCGTGAAAGAAGCAGGCACAGTGGAAACTTTAGCAGGCATTGCCATGTACACACATGCTCACACACACAACTTAACTAGGGCTTCTTCTTTTGTACGTAGGAAACTGAGAAAATTGGCCGTTTGTCTGTGGGGTAATGGGCTTTGCTGCAATATGAAAATCTGTCAAATGGTTACATTCAGTGACATTATATCAGAGTTCATGAAAAGCGCCTATTGCACACAGTTTAATTCTATTTAATTTTTTTAAAGGGGGGAAAAAGCAAAGGGAAAATTTTTTAGTTTCTCTTAATCTGATTTTGCTCTGCTTTTCCTTAAAAGTGCCTTTCTAGTTGCCACGCAGTGATGTGATCATTATCTGCCACCTTGTCGCCCTGCTGCCGCTGCGTGCAGTAAAATACAAAAAAAAAAAAAAAGACAGGGAGAGAGAGAGGGAAGCCAGGGGAGCTTGTGAAGTATGACTCCCTATCCCAAGACTCATTGCCTGCGATTCGTACCGCTTGACAGTAATGATCTTATTACAGTACTGTGGACCTTGAAGAGATTTCATGAGGAGAGGGAAAGGACGAGCCTCCGTGTAACCAAGTGGCGCTGAATATTCCACGCGTTTTTGATCACACACTGATTGGGCACAGTTTTAGCCCATCTTCTAGTCAATTATGCATGGCCCCTGTGCTCCTCTGATAGTCAGAAACATTGATGGCTGTTGTCTGGGTTTTGGCAGCCAGCCAGGGGTTTGAAGTGCCTAGCACACCGTCATCCCAGGATAAGTGCTTTTTAGTTGGAATTGATTACCTTTCTTTGGGTTTTGCTTAATAGCAAAACTGCATTTGGAGAGGGCTTCAGGTGAAAAATGGACATATTAGCCATTTAGAGCATCTGAACTCCTAGTCAATTTTTAGGCTTCCCTTGTTTCCATCTAATTTCTATTTAATGATATAATGTTTGATGATATTTAAGGTATTTCTCTGCATTTGCCGCTCTGCACCCATGTTGAGCACAGAGGACTGGTTCAATCATAGGGCCACAGCTTTGCGGTTTCCAGATTAACCCAGGGGAGGCCCCCAGCTTTGAGAAGATCTGTCATTAGTTCGTAGCTTGGCAGAAAAGCATTAATTACCTAACGGGGTTTTCATCTGCAGAAAGATAGCTAATGAATTCTTCCTACACTTTGGAGAGCAAACGTCGGCGTTGCTGGGTCTGAGCACATTCTCCTGCCTTGTACTCCAGAGTGTTGCTACCTCATAGCTCGCCTGTGGTTTCTGTCCTATTTTTGGCCTCTGAGCCGGGGGATATTTGAAAGGATGGGATGTTTGATGTTTTCCTAACAGAGTGATGTATGCCATTGTCTTCAATGAATCTGAGCAAATGCTGAGCAAATAAGCGAAAGATAACACGAGAGTTGAGCAAATGATAATAGAAGAGTTTCATTTCCTCATGCCGGACCCTTAGTTCTAATTGTTAGCTTTGTTCTAGAATCATGAGGAAAATTTCAAAGTTCCTTTTAATGGTGGGAGCATGGATGTGTGTGACTGTGTGTGCAAGCACCCATGCAAGCAAGACTATGGAAGTACACACCCTAGAATAAGTGATTAGTGTGAGATGCTCCTGAAAGTATCTCAGATTCACCAAGAATGTGGTGTTCAGGGCCTCCATCTCTGAGCTGATGTACAGACAAGAATCCTAGCATTTCTTCAGTGGATATTTCAATAACTTGATTTGACTCTTCCTAATGAAATAAATGGGTAGCTTTGTTCTGTTACTTGATTTTCATTTGGGTCTTTCAAGCTTTCTGCAGGTGGGAATAATTTCCTCCTTCAGTTGGTTCTCTGTGGAAGCAGTGATGTACTTGTAGTAGGCATGGTTACCAAAACAGCCTTGAGAACACTTCATGGAATTCCTAACGTAATGTTATATGCAGGGTTATTTTTTTTTCCTTTCTCACTTCCATGAAAATAATGAATTTTCTATAAAAATATAAATTTTGTGCCACATCTTTAAAAGAGAATATCAGTCTCAAAACAAAAAAAAAAAAATAGGAGTTGACCATCTATTAGCAGTAATATTACAACCAATTATAGATCCTTTACTGCATGGCAGACTCAGAGGTCAAACATGTTCCATGTGGCTCCTGGTAAACCCCTCAGGTGTCTGTGAGGTATGTGCCGTTGTCCCTGTTTTTGTAACTAAGGAAAGTGAGGGCCGTAAAATTTAACTAACTTGCTTAAGGCCGTACACACCGAAAGCAGTAGGTCAGACTCTGGTCCAGACAGTAGCTCTGCTCACTGCCTCCTACACCTGTCTCCGTGGTGACCTCCCTCTGTTGGGAACATTGTGTTTGTCTAGTCACTCCAAATCTTGCTTTATCTAAGACTTCCTGTGGATTAAGTTCATATTTCAGAAAGGATTTTATGATGGATTGTCAATTTTATTTCTAAGTTTCATTAAGTTAATATTCAATCCTTAAAAATGTTGTCATTGTACTCATGTCACCAGACTGGCAAAAATATATTTTTACAACAGATACCAAACCTACAAGTAGCCAATCAGCAGAATTTTAAAAGCTGTCAGTTTAGGAAGTCGGCAGACATTAGGACCATGTGTTTATGGCTGGGCAGTTTTACCTGGGCAGGTAAATCCAGCTTTCACAATTGTGGAGAATGAAAGAAATAATATCCTGGAGGAACGTCTCCTCTGTGAGTGCAGGATACATGTAACTAGTGTAATTGGCACATCATCACCCTGCACAGGCCAGTTAATCAAACAATTGAGACCATGTATTTTTGATCACCCCCAAATGTTACTCCTCCCACATGGGGAGTTAGCTAGGAATGGGGAGGGGGAAGCAAGGAGGACCCACTTACCTGCAAGAAGCCCAGTCATGTACTTGGATCTAGAGGAGCCCCTGTTGTAATGTGTGGTTTGAGACAGTGTTCTCAAGCAACTTTTAAACCATGGACACATTATTATCGTCATTGGCTCTACGGAGGACCAAAAACAGGTGTCCTTGGCCTCCTCGCTCACCTGGTCTCCTAGGTTCAGAAACAGAACACAAAAATAGTTTGCCCGTGTTTCTCTTGGAATGGCACAGGAGCACCCTAACCCCTACCCAGGCCACTTCTAGAGGGGAAGAAGGTCTAGAGGTCCACTGCCATCTCATGTGCCATCTGACCGCCAGTGGTTCAGACTTGCTGGCACGTAGCTGTCTGTTCTCATCACCTCCCATCTCTGGTTGTCAGTGGTTCAGCCATAGAGGCTCAGAGCTACTTTTCTACGAGTTCATAGCAAAATGTAGTTCTTTCATTGTTTCTCAGCCATCCCCCCAAAATACTTTCAAATCCTCCTTCCCTGTGTCAAGCTGCAGAAGAGCATCACATACCTTATCAGAATATTCCCTAATCCCTGGTGGCTGTGGAGGTAACTGAGAGAGGGAATGTGCACAGCAGTGCTTGTAACCCAGGGATGGAGGGAGATGGATTCTGAGCCAGCAGATCGCAGCTGGGGAGGAGCTCAGTCACAGGGTACAGCATCAGGAGGGGCTTCATCCAAGTAGACTTTGTCAGGTGGTGCACACCTGTCCATTAGCTCCCACCGCAGCCTTAGTGTCTGACCTCTCCTCTCCAAAGCTGTCTCCTTCTTTCCCTCTTTTTGTATCTGTAACTCAGTCTTTTTCACCTTGCTCTTTTCTCCTTCCTTTCTCTTTCCTCCTTTTTATTTTTAAACTTGTTTATTTGCAGCAAAATATACACACACAGTTTGCAATTTGAATCATTTTAGCAAAACATTTCAGAGGCATTAATTGCATCCCCACTTTCACTGTGTTGTTTACAGTCACCACTGTTTCTAACATTTTGACCCTCCACAGAAACTCTGCTACTCACTGAGCAAAGCTCCCCACTCTTCCTTCCCCCACCCTGGTAACCTCTTACCTACTTTCTGGAGGATGGTCCTCGGTAGGATGAGGGACTGGAAGACAGATAACCAAAAAGTACAAGCTTGTTGGAGGATTTTGTTCTAGGGAGGAGGCCCCTTGGTGCATCCTGGGTATCCACACCCTGGTGGCAGTGTGAGTGGGGCCCACCAACACCAAAATAAAGATGCTGGGAGTGGAGGAATAGTGCAGCGGTTAGAGGGCGAGGCCTTGAGTTTGATCCCTAGTACCATGCAAACCACACATTACAGTGCTTTGACCACGGTGCAGGCACTTCCAGAGCTGAGCTACACCCAGACTCCAGCCTGGTTCCCATCTTGTCCCCAGTATGCCACCTTCATTTTCTTCAGTCTTTATGTTTCGTTCTATTTTATTGGCTTAGACAGAATCTCTGATGCATATAAGTTCATTCTTATTAGGGTGTTAACCAAGAAAGCACCAGTTGCTTGATGATTCCAAGCTGTTGTCCTAAAAGGACAGCCATCTCTCCACAGTGGCCAGTGCCACTCTGTCCAGGCACAGACATAACACACAATTGCCACTTTCTAAAGCGCAGTGGCCTTTGTGGGACAGAAGCTGAAACATGTTGGCTGGGATGCACCAACCTCTGTGTATCTTGGCCTTAGGCAGGAGGCTTGGGAACCAGGAGCCTCACCTGTGCTCCCTTGTCTGATTGTTGGTGCAGCCTGTTTGGAGGGACCTTTACCACTGTCTACTGAACAGGTTATCTGCAAGTGACCAGGGCCTCCCCATGTAGTGTCTCGACCCCTAGAGACTACAACACTCCAGATGTAAATGTTTCCCTTTACACCCAACCTTGGAATAGTGTGGTTCTACCATGTGTAGAGCCAGTACAGTCTCAGAATCCCTCCTGGAACCCAGGGTAGCAAAACGGCATGCTCCTTGATGTCAAGTAGCAAAGTCCTGGTCGAGCATGAATCCAAGATTGCTGCTACTGTGATCATCATTATTGAAAAATGTGGCAGTCACAAGTAGTAAGTCAATGTATTATATTGTGACCAGAAGAGTGGGGTAGAGTCAAGGAATGAGGGCCTCAGCAAGGTTGATTTCTGCAGAGGAGACTAAGAATAGGTCACTAAGAAGCTCTTGGACCAGAACCCCTGATAAACGGGCTGCAGCCACATCATCTTGGGGCCCAGCACCTTCCGCCAGGACTTGTGTTCCACTATAGTGCAGCAGCCCTTTCCAGCTCGGCACCTGCTCATAGTACAGTGCGCTGTGCGCGAGTTCACATTCAGAGGTAGTGTTTTGAACACTCATTTGACCTTTAGTTCTATTTCCTGATTATTTTCTAGTGATGTAGCCAGAGGCTTATTTTTAAAGAATGTTAATACATTTCATATTTCTGCATCCATTAATTTAGGAGGGTCAGTATAAAAATATTTTGTATTCTCTAGCTTTTTCTCACATACAATTATATGCTGGTATTTAGAGGACTTATTAAAGCCAACCCACAAGAAAAACCACTTTTAAAAAGTAGTCCCATCAAATAAAAAAGAACATTAAAGCAAAATGTGCAGCTCTACCTGAATCTCCTTAACAATTTAAAAATGAAGAAGGTGAAATACAGAGAAATTTTTAAATGTCGTCCTGTGTAGGATAATTTTCAGAGGTTGGTGAGCCGAAGTTTTCCAACAACTGGGAAAAGACCCGAGCATCTACCACGGAGCACACTCTTTCTAGTGCTCTCAAAATGAAGGCAATCACATGAGGCTATCTTGTTTCATGGGTAATTAAGGCAGTTCATTCTGCAATTCCTTGTTCTAATGAAGAAGAAATTTTCTCTTTTGCTGAAATATTCCTTTTAAATGTTTTATTTCTTCTCATTGCTCCAGCTTTCAAAAATGATCCTTTCTTTTTTTTGCCTCTGTCTCCAGTATTATCTTCTTGAATTATAATTCAGGAAAAGAATAAAAATAAAGATTGTACATAGATTCAAATCTTTAAAAAAAAAAAAAAAACTTGAATCCTGAGGTCTGTACATGAATGTGCCTGTGTTTTGAGTGCCCAGAATTCCTTCTCACTGCTCAGGTCTGCTCAGCTGCAGCTTTTTCTGCAGGACCAGGCAGGCACCCATGTGTGGGCAGGGGTGTGGCAGTGGCAGGAACAATGCCAGGCGGATGCTGGGAACCTGGCAAGGAGCCAGGCCTCTACTTCTCAATGGCAGGATGGTTGGGAACGTTCCTTGTCCTCGTCTGTCTCAGAGCTCTCTGCTGTGAAACAGGGATAGTTGTGTCCTCGGCCTCGCTGGACAGTTGTCAGAGCATGTCTGTCTGAGCACATAGGACAGAGCTTGGCAACCAGATTCTAACTCCAGATTCTCCACACAGGGATGGAGCCTGCCCTTTCTTGGCATTTAGTTTGCATACACAGAACTTTTTACTCTTAGCCAAATTGTATGCAGTATATTCACAAACTTTATTGGCTCAGCTAAGGACTATAGTGTGTGCTGATATAAAGGATCACCTGTAGAAGTATGCTTTTCATGTGCCAGGGACAATAGTCATCAGAAATTACATATCAAATAAGCATTGACCCACACGTTTGAGAGCACTTCTTCACATCTCTCAGCGTGTCCAGCTGCTAACTTTCTACTCACCTGTGGATGAATCAGTATACATGAGCAGCCAGACAGTAGGGGCTCTAAAAGCCTAGGTTTTCCATAGTATGGCCTAAAAATGACGAGCAGAGCCTCTAGTTAATATGTGGAAGTCCTTTGCCCAAGCATTGAAACATTGCTAACACACCTGCACTTCCCAGCTGTACAGTTAATGTGACTGGCCCTTTTGGAGGAGAAAGCACACTGGCCTCATGCCTCTCATATTAGGCTGTGCATGTAGTTGACATTCACTCTGACTTGGGGCAGCCTTGTGTTATGTACATGTTTCAGTTGTGGAAAACATTTTCTGTGGATTTAAGCCTCAACTACATAGAAAGTCCAAGAAAGAGCTTAGTCTCGTATATCCTAGAATCCCCGCACCCTGTATATAAGACACAGGCCTAGGTGATGCCAGCAATTCCTTCTCAGTCCTGCATGGAGATACACATTGGATTTCCAGTGTATTTCTTTTGTGCAAGTATGGTTTCACATAATCTAAGCCAGTGGTTCCTAAAATTTGCATTGTGCAAACAGAATCCAGCAAAATCCTCTGAGAGAAAAAGCTTGGAGAAAGTAGCAGTCTGTCTCCCTTTTGGAGTTAGAGATGCTCATTGCTAAACTAAAGGGTCTTTGAAATCTTCCATTTAAAAAAAAGAAAAATCCCTCATTAAATTGCCTGAGATTTTTGATAGTACCTTTGCTTTGGCCCCTGGGCCTCTTTCAGTGCTCAGGACATTGCTGTGTTCTCACACACACCTGGGAAACCTTGAGGCAATGAAAGAGTAGAGTGGTTTGTTTTTGTTCTGCTTATCCAAAAACATCCCAAAATCCTGAAACCTACTCGCATCTCATTTGGGAGTCAGTAAGCTGATGAGAATTCACTGAAATGAAAACCCAGGTGTTTTTCAGCTCTCAGACTCTCCAGTGGCCTTGAAGATGCTCCCACAGGACAGCTGTAGACAAGTGCTCTCTCCTGGCACTCCATCTGAGGTGCACCCAAACCCCATTTCATCTAAAGAACCCTTACATGTCACTCAGAATTACATGGCGTGGTTTCCATGTGTGTTCCGTATGATTTCATTGTCTCCTTTTTGCCAGACACTATAGTCTTGAGTGAGAAGTCTTTTAATGTCACAGTGTTTTTCAGGCTGAGTTTTCGTACACTCCTAAAAGTTGGTGACACGCGGGCATGTTCTTTGTCATTTTCCTACAGCACAATGATTGTAGATGACACTGAGGCACAGCTCAACATTTTGCTTCCTGTAGTGCAGCTGCAGTCTGTTGATCTTACACATTGGGGTCGACCTGCTGATAGGACTCCTGTGTAAATAGGAGCGGCTGATAGGACCGTGGCGTAAATGGCAGCCGCTGATAGGACAGCGGCCTAACTGGGAGCAGCTGATAGGACGGTGGTATAAGTAGGACAGTGGCGTAAGTAGAATCTTATTCTTTCTGTCCTGGGTATTGGAAGTACATCATCATCCTCAGGACTGGCATGTACTGAGAGCTTACTTTCTACCAAACCATACCATTATTGCATTGTTATTTAACCCTGACTTGCCGACAATCCGGTGATAATGGGCACCAGGCAGGAGGAGGGAGTAGAGGATGTTAGGTGTTTCATGAACTTCTCCAAGAAGACATGCTGATGTGTTAGATTATTTTAACCAAATCTAGAATAAAATACAACATATAGTATAAGAGAAGTAAATGTGTTCCTCGGTGTGTTGTTTATGAATATAATTTTACAATCACTTAAAGATCTGCTACCAACCACATTTTCTATTAAAAAATAAAAAAGGAAAGGAAGGAAGGAAGGAAAAAGTCTACTTAAAGAACAAATAAACCAGATCTAGTGGCACAGAACAACACTCTGAGAGGCTGAGGCAGGAAGATCCCAAGTTCAAGTTCAGCCTTAGTGAGAACTTACAGACTTAGCAAGAACTTGTACCAGAATAAAAATTTTTAAAATAGACTGGGATTATAGCTCAAAGTGAAGGCCCTACATTCAATCTCAGTACTGCAAAAGGGAAAAAAGGGTATGAAGAAGCAGAAGAAATACGCAGGGTGCTCTGTGCATCATGGGCGGAAGGCAGATTAGCTATGCACACTGGCCCTGCACTACCATGGGACAGTCTTGACAGTTACTCTGATGCTGCAGGTCAGATTTTGCCATGCAGAAGGTCTGAAACTGTACAGAGCCAATTGGAAGTCATCTGTGCTTTGACCCTATCAGCAATTCTGTTTCTCCTTGCGAGCATATTTTAGACACCTGACTATAAGCTTTGGCTCATGTGTCTTTGGTGTTGTTCTTCTGTCTTACCTATCTCTTTTCTTCCTTACCCAACCCTCCAAAAATCCATTGTGCAAATTGATTTGGAGATCAGTCTTGATGAAATACCAGTCTTCACCCTCCCAGCCCTTTGCGGTGGTATTAGCCATTCCCGATTATTTGGCTGCGCATGCAGGAGCTGGTGCGGCAGGCTTAAGGGTGTGCAGAGATTAACTGGGGGATTTCCAACCGTTTGTCACACAAATAGCAGTGCCCGTAAACTGAGGAACGATAAATCATTCTTCTCAAGATTGAAACCTTTTATCAGTTGTGTCAGTTTCATTATTCAGTAAACGATTAGTAGCAGCATTGTCATGTAGTTATCCATGGTGAGCATTTCGGAGTTTTTTGCTGGCAGCGCGACCATTTGCTACCTGCTCCTTGTGCTTGTGGCCTGCACTCAGTTGTTCACCTCTCCGCCAGAAATCATGCCGGGATCGTCCTCGGCAGGTTGGCGTCAGACAGCAGACAAGCATCTTGTTATGATGTAATGCGGTTGATTTCTCCTCTACTTGTGAGAACAAGAAAACGGGTGGGCATTTTTTCCTTTATCTCCACTCAGTTCAAATGCCAACCATCTTGATTAAAGAAATGGTAACATTCCTCCCATGGACCTACATCACTGGTGTCAACCCAAGGGTGGATCCCATCCCTGTGCCTGCCTGTTGGTGGCCTTCTGCTCACAGAGAAGCCCATTGGGCTAGGCAGAGGGAAGAAGATGCAATGGTGCCTCCTGGCCTGCAGGTAAAGACCTCTGGAGGTGCTCAAGTATGTGTCCGTGTAGCAGAAGTAAGTGTATAATAACATGTTGGTTAATGAGGAAGTGTCATTTTTAATGCTACAAAATTGTGCTCATCGAAAGGCACCTGTGTAAATTTTTTTTTATAAATTCAGAACCATTGAGGAAAAAATTGTTTATCTGCCGTTTACTTTTTAACCCAAGTCTAATGTATTGGAAAAAGTAATGTTACCACCAAAAGTAGGAGAAGAAAAGAAGTCACTAAGGTTATGTATCATTGCAGCATGGACATGTGTTTGTGTGTATGTATGTGTGTGTGTGTGTGTATATATATATATATATATATAATGTATAGTAGAGTGTATGTGTGTCTGTGCATGCACATGTGCTGTTTTTTGCATATGAACAGTGGTCCTTATCAATAATGTTGCTTTCTTTTGTTTCAAAAATACTAAATAGAAAATTCCAGAAATAAACAGTGCATAATTTTAATTTGTACACTATTCTGATAAGCACAATTAAAATCTCATTTCATCCCAGTATCCAGTCTGAGTTGGAATCATCGTGTGTCTGGCATGTCTAGTCTGTGTGCACTTCCCACCCATTAGTCATTTGGGGTTCTCAGTTTTCAGATTGACTGTCATGGGCTCTCAGGATGTGTGAGTTCCAGTTTTACTTAATAATGGCCTCAAAGTGTAAGAGTAGTGATGCTTTCAGTTTTATCCAGTATTAATAGTTTTATCCAGTATTAATAATTTTTCTATTTTATTAGTCTGTGTTCCTAATTTCTTAATGTGACTAATTTATAAATTAAACTACAAACTGTATGTGTGTATAGGAAAAAGCACAGTATGTCTGTTGTATTACCACAGCTTTAGGCATCCACTGGGGACTCTTGAACTGTGTCCCATTACAGATAAGAGGGAACTATTGTGCTTGCATATGGCCTCTAATGAATACCTGTTGAAATAATATAACAGGTAAAGTGATTCTGAATTGTATTTCTAATGCTTTCAAAGACGTTAATGAAAAAGTGATATTCGTATTTCATAATTTTTTAGATTGGCATGGATTTCTGAGAGCTCTGTGGTTCCTGTTTATGCCTTCAGGTCCTGTTGCATCTTTAAGTGTACAGTAACTGTCCATGGTCTATGGGAGCTGACCGTGAGAGTGTTCGGTTTGTTATTTAACAGGAAATGATCTCAAGTGCATGTGCAGTCGGTCCCTAAGAGAACTAACGAAAGCCTCTCTTGCTAACGTGAAAGTTTTAAGTCTCCTCAGGTGGAAAGTTTTAGTCTCCCTTTCAGTTATAGTACTTTTGTCTCTTACATAGGAATTGGACTTTTAAAGGAACAATCAAGTGCATTTGTTCATTAAAACATTTCCTTAAAACTGGGAGCCACTGACTACTTTCACTATAGTGTTTCATGATCTCAGAAGCCAGTATCGTGTGTGAGGAGCCAGCAGTTTGGGGAAAATTAACTCACTATTTCTTGTTTGTAGACCCTGAACATTTTTTGTTTTAAGGATTAACAAAATCTTGTTAAGTTGGAGGACTGACATAACATAGATCAATCTTTAGTTTTGCCTAGCAGAGTTGTTAAAACTACTACATTCCCATCGTTTCATAAAAGAAAGAGTATGTAAACACAACAGAAGAGGAAAGACAAAGGTTTAGGCTAAGTAGTTAGTAGACTCACACCACCACAGAATTCCTTTCTGATGTTTAGGAAGCTCCATGCTGTTAATGCTGTATGGAGAAATCTAGAAAAAAAAAAAAAGGGGGGGGGGGGGTGCTGAAGATTACTAAGGCTTGTGTAGATGGGTCCTTGATTCCAAAGATAGGACTGAGAGTGGTCTTTCGCCATACCACCCTGACGTTCAGCGCCTGATCTCTTCTCGTCTAAAAAGCTAAACGGGGTTGGGCCTGGTTAGTACTTGGATGGGAGGGATGAGAATGCAGGTATTTAGGCAGCAAGCCCAAAGGCTCTGAAGTCCACAGGTGAGCCTTGCCCCACCATATCAGGAGGAAGGTGTGGTGTTTTGACCAGATCCTTTTTTCCTCTAGTGGAGGTAAGAGTCCTCACTCTGGGCAGTCTCTGAAAGCTGCAGAAAGCTCTGCTAAGTTCTCACCACAGTGCCTGGCCCAGCGCAAGTTAGGGGTGATGTTGACAGTAAGGATGATAATGATGGTGGCCGCACTGATGGAAAATATGGTGACAGTGGTGACAATGACAGTGATGTGATGATAGCCATGACAAGGAGGAGTGATTTAAGTCACATGGAGATAGTGGAGACAGTAGTGATAATGGCAGCAGAAATGAGGATGGTGGTGATGTTTATATGATGATATGGTGGTGGTAGTGATTATGATGCATTGATGTGGCAGGAGTGATGGCAGCAAGAGATTATGAGATGAGCCTGCATCTTGATTCTTGCCTGAATGTTGGGGGTCAGATCTGAACTTTCATTAGGAAATGATTTAATACTGTTTCTAGGTAATCCTATTGTCTGCTCAACATAAGCCCTTTGTACCAAGAGTGTAGCTTTATAGTTGTGTATTAAGAATAGTCTTATGACTTATCTACTTCCAATTACTGTCAGAAATCATGCCTTAAGGCATCAGTATTACCATCACATTTGCAGACATCCTCCAAAAGTTTATTTGTTTATAGTTATAAATTTATAGCTTCTATTGGATGGAGACACCTCCCTCTAGGCTAGTTTTTGTTTCTAGATCACTGGGAGCTGTAGATTATGCTTTTATTTTATCTTTCCAATTATAAAAGTCATATAGACCGTTTGTATCAATTCCAATAATAAAAAGTTGGCTGGGGAGAACAGTACTTGTGTCCCCTTCCTCCATTCGTAGCACTGGCTGCTAAGAGTCAGTGTCTGCTGCACACCCCTTGAAGCATCTTCCTAGAAGATTCACAGGGGTCCTGTTCTGGGTAAGGTCTAGCCTCCTCTTTCTCATATCACTGCCCGAATAGGTGAGAGGGTATCAGCTGCCTGTGGAAATCCAACAGATGACATGATGAAGTGTGATGAGAGAGAGGAGAGCTAGCTGCTGGACATAGCATTTCCAGAGAGGACCTTGGAGGGTATGACATTCAAGCTGGACCATAAATTTCCAGAAGGATAACTTGTGAAGATCTGAGGGAAGGGTCTTCCAAGCACAGGGAGTAGCTTATAAGAAAGATCTTGAGCTAAAAGGGTTGGGGCCAAAGAAGCAAAACAAAACACTCTCTGAGCCTGGTGGAAGGGATTCTGTCACAGAGGACAGCTTGGCCATGTATGTAATAGCCTGGTTGTACGTTTCTAAAAGGGCCTGTGCTGAAGTCCAAAGCCCTGATACCTCAGAATGTGATCTTATTCAGAAGTCAGGTCGTGCAGGTGTAATGAGTCATACGAAAAAGAGTAGCCTCTGGATACAACTCTTCAGGGGCTCTGGCCATGTACAGATGGAGACAGTGACAGGAGTAATGTGGTCATAAAGCAGGTCAGGGTGTGGCCACCATCAGTAGCCAAGAGGAAGGCAGTAACCCCCTGGCACCACTTCAGCTGTGCCCTCTGGCCCCAGAACCATGAGAGAATAAGCTTCTGTTGTTTCGTGCCACCAGTTTGTGGTGGTTTGTTACACACTAGTATGCCACTCTTAAGTTCCAAAGTTGTTCTAAGCACAAGGGAATATCAGTGGAAGGTACTTGGGAGAGTCATGTTGACCCGGTGAACATTCTGAAGGTGTCCTTCTGGTGGCTGTGCTGGGTTCAATCCTAAGAGGTAGAAGTGGAAGCCATAGCAAACACAGGTGGTAGGAGGCCTCCTTGATGGACAAGAGGTTCCTGGGGGACAGAGGGACAGTGGTAGGATGCCAGCTATGGCTTAAATGCAGACACGGCAGGACTTGCTTGTAGAGTTGGTGTGTGAGGGTAGGAGAAAAATGGGTAGGGAGGCCAGGAGAGAAAAAGCTGTGTAGTTAGGTGCATGCCTGGAAGGATGGAGCTTGCATCTCTTATTCTGTTTTTATGTAAATTGGATTTAACATGTGTATGTATGTGGTGTATATTCAGAAATTTTACCTTACTAATTTAATGTCCCATAGGTTCTTGACCATAAGCTGCCATCAGCTGCTTAAAATCTACATTCCATTGTTTAGAATGATGCTCTGTAATAGATTACATAATATCCTCTGGTTGGGCCATTAAAATAGTCGCTCTCTCTTTTCCCACAATTACCAATAGTATTGCTGTAAACATTTCTGCAAATTCATGCCTAAGCACTTTCATTTGACTTCACTAAGCAGCTCTTTGTCTTATCAGAAGCTGGAATAACGCATTTAGATTGTGCTTTGATAGCTGGCCAGTCCTAGAATATGGAATAAGGGCTTGAAATAGCCACACTTGGGGTATCTGTGTCCAGAGCAAGAAGTTTCAGCCACATGCCAGGGAGAATCAGCTTCCTCAAAGCAAGCTAGAGAGAGAGAGAGAGAGAGAGAGAGAGAGAGAGAGAGAGAGAGAGAGAAGAGTTCTGTTATTTCATAACAAAAGAGATAGGGAAAGAATATTAACAAGTAACTTCCTGCCCTTGTCATGGGTGATCATTGGCTTTTGTTACAGAATTTCTCAGTAAGAGTTTCATCGGTATCCTCAGGAATCATTGGACAGGGTTGGGACTCCTGCTTCTGTCTGTCCCTTCTCAATGAAAGCAGGATGGTTCAATACTGAAGAGGGGACACACCGTGAACGGAGCTGTGAGATACTCCTCAAAAAGTTAGATTTTAGAAATCTACTAATCTTTACTAAAAGCTGCAGAAAAATAATTAGTAACATCCTTCAGTTTATTAAGTGAAGAACTGACTTGGACTACATATAAATATAATATAGTTTGTATACACATTTGAAAACTGAAACTTCCTTTTTAAATGTCTTATTATAACATTTTTTAAAAATAAAGGCAAAAAATGATGAGCCACAGTTTGGACATGCCTACCTCTATTTCAGGTGCTTTCGTGTGAAGGATCTTGGTTGTTGGATGGGCTTGGCCTTAGTCAGAGGAGGATGCTGACAGGCACAGGCACAGGCTGCATACACCTCTGTGTGTTGTCTCATTGGGATAGGGATGGGTGTCTGTGTGCAGAGTCCACAGCACAGAGCCGGAAGTTATCCCCACAGCCTCATGTGGAAGGTCTGTGGAAGTAGCTCTTCCCAAGATCAGCTCTCCCTGTGCCTCCACTCTCCTCTGTATTCTTTTCCTGCTCTTCACCTCACCTGGCACCGTGTGCTGCTGGCAGGACGGTGTTGCAAGACCCTCCACAGCCCAGATTCTAATACGTGCCTGCCCTTCGGTCTCCAGGATATGTGCATTGCTTCCCTTTTCCTGAGAGTTGAGAAGGCATTGCACTGTGTAAAATAAAACTTTTCAGATAGTGATGCACAGGATTCTGTGAGGCTGAGATAGGAGGATCACAAGTTCAAGCCCAAGAGGGGCAACTTAGCATGACCCTTCCTCAAAATAAAAAGATAAAAATGGAAAGGTGACCGAGCCTGCTCAGTCAATCAATGGGTACTTGAGTGGGAGAGTGTGGATTGAAAAAAGACATGGACTCTTGCAAGGGACACTGCAAAAGATGCTTTTTTTTTTTTTTACAGTCTTTCTCTTATACCCCAGTTGTTTACCAGCTTTCAGACTTTCCCATCAGAGCCACCAAGGACAAAGAGCAGTCCAATGTTTAAGAAAAACACCACCTGGCTTACAGCACAAGCAATAACAAATTCTTTTGAACCAGGCATAACTCAAACACTTCTTCTTCGTGGGAATGAACTCGGCCAAGGTCAGTGATGCTGAGGCTCTCAGGCCGGCTGTGAGGGCCCCAACAGAAAGTCCTGGGGATGCAGTTCCAGCGTGAAAGCCTTAGAGGTCTCAGACTCAATCTCCAGTACAGGAAGGAAGGAAGAAGGGACGGAGGAAGAAAGGGGTAAAGGAAAAAGAAGAGGGAAAAAATAGACAGGCTGTTTGTTTTGTTTTGTTTTGTTTTGTTTTGTTTTTTGAGTCAGGGTCTCACTCTGTAGCCCATGCCCTACATGGGGTTTTCATAGATGAAATGAATTTTGGTGAGAGTGGCCAATGGACACCTCATATCTTGAGCCTAAGTTGAAATATTCCTGTTTTGGACAGTATTTTGCTGCATGCATTATGCCTGCCAAACTTGGTGGTTGAGTTTTTTGTTTTGTTTGTTATATGACTTTTATTACCATTTTTCTGTGTTTAAGGAAAGATACTGCTTTTGTACCTGACTGTAAGCACCTGGACCCTGAGACCATTCCCAAAGTTGCCTTCGCAGAGGTGATACATTACCACTGACATGTCACTGAATTTCATGAGCCCAACTCAGCACAATTCAGGTCTTCATTTTTGCTAAACTCCATTAAGAGATGACTGCTGTGCAGATTAGAAGCTGGGATCTAAATTCACCATTAGCACAAAGTTTCTCCTCAGTGGATCAAAGTTCATTTCTAATCACTAAAAGCTAATGCTACAAGTTAGCTAAAACAATGCTCAAAGAAAGTACATTTTAGTTAGAATGCACTTCAGTTGTAATCTGTAAAGGGGAAAAATAATTACAATTACCAGTGAAATAAATGCAAGGAGACATCACTGTAACCAGGCGGTGGGGGGAACACTGGTGTTGGTACATGATTGCCTCCAGAGAATATTAGTTAACATACATGCTCTGAAGCCCATCTTCACAATCATAAATCACATCGCACTTCTTCCAGGTACAATG
The DNA here is from genome assembly GCA_004027205.1 of Ctenodactylus gundi. NCBI lineage: Eukaryota > Metazoa > Chordata > Mammalia > Rodentia > Ctenodactylidae > Ctenodactylus > Ctenodactylus gundi. The sequence continues at coordinate 62,635 of PVKB01001139.1, read as the reverse complement.
CCAGTTGGTGGAGCATTCAGGTGGTTAAGTGGTTCAGCAGCACATGTGGTATGGACAAGATCTCAAACTGTCTGTAATTTGTAAAATTTAGTGAGTAGGAGAAGTGACAAACTGACTAGGTAGTAGCTCTCCTCTCTGTTTATATCCAAGCTATAAAATATTCCAAGCCCTTAATTTGGCAGTACTACTCCTGGCATTTTACACTATAAAAACAATTTAAATAAATGGAGAAAAATATGTTCCTGTCCACTGTGCTTGTTACAGTATTTTTAGTAGCCTTTATTTTTTAGAAAAATCTTACAGAAAAATAAGGGAAATAGTTCAGAGAATTCCTGTATACTCCCCCCCCCCCCAACACAAACACATACCCTCATACCTTTTGGTAGTATGGTACGTGATTTTTAATTAACAAACCAATTTTGATACATTTTGATTAAAGTCCATACTTCATTATTTTTTTTTTTTTTTCAGTTTTTAACTAATGTCTCTTTTCTGTCCCAGGAACTGCTTTACATGTAATTGTCTCATCTTCTTGGACTCTACTTGCCTAGCCCGTTTTCTCAAACCTTTTTATTTTTAGTGACTGTGACAGTGTCAGGAAATCCTAGATGGGCATATTGTAGGGGATCTCCTCTCCTGGAAGTTGTTTGGTATTTTTCTCAGGGTTAGTCTTGAGTTACAGGTTTTCAGGAGGAAGACCACAGAGGACAAGCGCTGTTCCCATTATATCCTACCACAGGTGCACACTACCAGTGTGATTGACCCATGACAGCCGGTGTTGGCCTTGGTCACCAGGCTTCAAGGGGTGATGGTAGGTTTTCGAAGGTCAAGATTATCCTCCCCACCTTTTCCTGGGCTGCTTGGGAGGAGATCACCATGCACCTCCCACACTGAGGCGGCGGGGGGAGGTGTCTATATAGTTGTTAAGTCCTCTGCAAGGGGAACTTGTCTGTTCTTCCCCAGTTGTTATTCCATTCAGTCATTTTATTTATATCTGCATGGGGCAAGATTTATTTTTTATCTTAGGTCATGACCTGACATTGTCTTGTGTCGTTGCCTGAATCTGCCCTCTGTGGTCCCTGGCAGCTCTTTCACATGGCTGACTCTCCCCTGTGGACCTGCACTCCTCAATGGGCTCTTCTGTTTCACAGTTTATTGCATTGTGATTCTTCGTGATGCTCCAGGATTATCTTTGTCTGGAGCCAGTTGTTTCTCTAAGGAACAGTGGCTGTTTTTATCTGAAAATGGATTCAGAATCCATGGTCTGGATGCTGGTTTTGCCTGTGGCTTCTGGGTGTCATTGCGTCTTGGCACTGCCTTAGCAGGCAGAGCAAAGAGGGTGTGTGTGTGTGTGTGTGTGTGTGCGTGCGCGTGCATGCACACTGCACTGTCAATGCGCATATGTATCAGTATGTACTGAGATCTATAACTATCTGAATCTATATGAAACTATTTTTTACTAACATAAAATCGGAAATAATTGTTTTAACACAATTACGATATACCACTCCATGATCAGAGAACAATTTGAAAACTTGGATAATGCAGCACCTTACCCTAAAAAGCAGCACATGCCTACATCAAAGCTGTATTCACTGTGTAATAAATATATGTGTGTGTCGGTAACAACTGTGAAGGAAAACTAAAATGATAAGGCTAGCTACAGCTTATTTTTAACATTAAACTAGTATGGAGTTAACTTTGCTTCTTCAATAATTAATTTAGTCTTCTGATGTCTTCTTGATTAAACCTGAATGGACTTGAGTGTACTTCGTTTCATATGTATGAAGCAGGACATCTTTTGTTACGATGATGTTCACAGCACTCCAGTAGTGTTCAGGCACTTCTGGCATAGTACTGCCCCTGTGTAGTAATTTTTAATAATAATGGAGCGTGATAAGAAGTTGTGAAGTTGTGATCAGAGCAGCTTCTACTGGAAGAAATCTGTTAGTGTTTAAAGAAAAAGTACATTTCAGTAACTGCAAGAATCAGAAGTTTAGAATTCTCATGTTGTTTGTCCACTCTAATATATTGTGTTTGACTGGCTGGATACCATGCATCTTTCAGTTCCTTTGGTTTCTCAGGATACATATCATAGCACAGGACACTTTGGGGAGTTTATGCCATTCCCCGCAGTCTTGTCAGGTTCCAGTGGCCAGTATGAGGGGAGAGTGATTGACAGAATAGCCCTGGAGTGTGTCACTTCACCAGCCGCGGTTGCTGGAGCGCACCGCAACAATGGCAGATCAAATGCTTTTAAGAAGGCTGTTGTCCGCCGCATTGCGGCCGGTGGTCCAGTGATCACAGCCCTCAATTATGGCCCTGTGTGAGAGCACGAGCAGCAGTCATTAAATAATTATGCCTTTGATTAGTTGCCTTAACTGGCTGGCTGTTGCCTTTGAAATATGATAACACAATTTGGAGTTTTATTAAAAACCAATTTTTTCTGGAATTGTCGGGGAAAAAAATTGTGTTAAAAAGAAAAAAAGACCTACAATATGTTCTGTTGAAGGAGATTGGGGAGGGGAAAAAAAAGAAAGAGGAGGAGGGTAGGGGAAAAAAAAGATGAATGTTTCCCATTATCTCTCATTTCTGTGTCCAGAAGGCTAAGGTATCCCAGTGCTCCGTTCTCCTCCTCCTGGCCCCACCGGCCCCCTCTTCTGTGCTGGCCACTTCGTAGAGCAGTAGGCTGGTCCTCGGAGGGGGAGGGCAGCACGCGGGTGGGAGTGTTGTCCCCCTCACACCCTAGCTTCACTGTGCGACCTCTGGGGAAAACTGACTTGGACCTCATTTGTTTCTCAAGTGAGAATGCAGCTTGTTCTGTGTGTGTGCATGTATGTGTATTTCTGGTTTGAATGCGAAGTATTTAACCCTTCAATGGAAAATGGTGAGAGAACGTGGGCTAATACTGTGTGCAATTGAATACTGAAGCCCTAAGCGGCCACGTGTTCCTCACAGTGCTGAGGCCCTCAGTCCCATTTCTGTCTCACACTCTTATCGTTTGCCCAGAAGAGTGAAGGCAAGAGGATACAGAGCTCCAGTTTCAGTCTGATAAACCATCCTCCAGAAGAGCTTTTCCTTCCCAGAATGCACAGCTTCCCCAGCTAAACAAGGCGAGAAACATTTATTATTGTGTTTCTAATCTCAGAGAATATGCCAGTTTAAAAACCACATCACTAAGGTGTATGTATGTGGTGTACGTGTGTGTGTGCTTGTTCTATTTACACTCGCCGTTTATTGTCACCCCTTGTGCTCTTCGTGTTACACTGAAATACCTGATTGATTTTGGGTACACTTGAACCCTTGTTCTGCAGCTTGGCCAAAAAGAAAACCAACTCACGGCCTAATCGGAACTTCTGGTTGTTGGCATATCCTGGAGTCTTTGCTAAGTTGTCCCTTAGCGGTTTTTCTAGGGCTAGTGGTATTTATTTCTTGGCCACGTCTACATTAGTCCACTATGACGAAGCCTTTGACAGTTTCAAACCATCCGTGCTATTGAGAAACTACCTACATGGAAGTTGTATTTGCTGTACAGAAGGTCATTCTGGGTTCTTGAAAATTAGATTTAAAAATCTTACAATTAAATGCTGTTGCTTATTTCCTAAGTTTTATTTAGTGGGGTATTTTTTATCTGTTTCTCCCCCTGTAGTTTTAAATGAGGAAGACTACCAGGCTCACTACAAACTGATTGTAGGAAAGTTATTTTCCTTTTTGAACATATGCCCTATATATTTGCTTGGCCTCAGGTTTTGTTTAATCCTTTCAAAGGCCCTTTTGAGGGATGTTTCAACACAACTACTTCTCTGCAAGGTAGCCTTTAGGAAGCGACCGTTATGTCAAGCCCCTTCACAGCTGAAGTAGTGAGTTCACATAGCCTAAGAATCTTCTGGGTTGCATCTTATGAAAAAAAAAAAACTCTGCCTTTTTATAAGAGAACAGAACATTTACACAGTCTTGTTGAGCAAATGAACGTTCAAGTGGCCAGCACAAAAGAAATCCCCGATCTCTACCCTCACAATGCAATCGCCACGGACAAAAGATCACGGGGACACGGGTCGCACTAAAGTGGAAGTGACACAAAACCACAGCAGCATCCACTCACGCCTGCAGAGGTTCCTAAGGGATGAGCTTCGTATAAAGAATCCCAGTGCCGTGGTCAGCCGGCAGCGCTCCAGGGCAGAGGTGCGCCCCTTTGCACCGGTGGCATGTATGCCGATGGCGCCCTTAAAAGGAGAAGGATGCACATCTGAAGTGGACAGGGAGTCGCACTATCTGACAAGATCATCGTTTGACTTTTCTTCGAGGTACAAGTTTACACTGCCTTGTATAAACGGAGAGAGGTATTTGTTTCATCCTGAGACAAGACAAGAAATGAGTGGCACACCTCTTCACCCCAGCCTCTTCCTCCATGTAGGTTAAAAGATCCTATTAGTTCTCATAATTGATTCTGAGGGCTGCAGCGTGCTCGTTTAACCAGCATGCTCAGTCCATGCCTGGGTATGATTCATGCATGCTTGCTCTTCCGGCATGGGGACGAGCCTTGGACACACGGCTGCATCATTTTTTAATCAGCTATCTGAGGAATATTTATCTAATCAACAAAGAGTGCTGTCAGAAGGAGACCAGAGGTGACATTAATAAGTCTGTGGTTTCCTGATACAATGATGGAGGAAGAGCTTAGGATAAAACCCTGCTCGTTGAAACATGCCAACAGACTAAGGGATATTTTTATTCTGTGTATAAAGAGCTAGTCAGAAGCATCACGTGTCAATGATTTGCTTTCAGATGAGTTTTCAGGCATTCATATTCTATAATAAAGTAACATATACATCTGTTTTTGTTTAGAGAAACAGATTAACAGAACATGTCCTTTAAAATATTCCCATAATGGCACTAAAATGTGAACTGTGAGCAGACATTAAATATAAGACTACTACATGAATATTATGATCTCTCATGATCACACACACCCGTATGAAAATCTGTGCCTGCCAAAAAGAAGGACATAAGTAATGATTGGGAGTTAACTCTAAATAATTTCAGCTACTCGAACTTGGTAGAAATCCCTAATTTGAACATGTTTTCCCTTTCTCTGGCTGTGTCTTTGAAAAGATTGCAACTGTCTGTTAGTAATTATAGGAACTAGTATATTATGCCGTACCTAGTTTGGTCATGCAGGCATGGAATTCCTCATTTATAACTATCAGATACCTTAGAGAAGGGTTCTGTGAATTAGAGTTTATGTCAGTCTTCTTTGTTAGGCACATGACTCAGGATGGGCAGCAGTTTAGACCCAGTTGAACTGGGTGACATCTGCCCCACCTGCCAGCCCAGTGACCCACTATAGTAGAAAAATAAATAGCCAGATGTGGGCATCAGCACACTTGGTTCACACTAGCACTTTTGGCACCAAAGGTGCCACAGTGACCTCCCATTGTCTTTCAAGGATCGCTTTATAAATTCAGCTTACCAGCACCTTCAGTGCTTTGGAGGAGCAAGGGCCTCTGAAAACATTAACATTATTGTTCTTATATGACATGGTGGTTTGTAAACTTTTTCTCTTAATTTGGAGGTGGGTCTCTGCACTGTTACCCTGAGTTTTTCAAACTTTTAATCTTTTTAAGCCTTAGAAAGTACATGCTAACTAGTATAATGATGAATGTTGCATCTCTTCTCCGCCTAAGGGCCCAGCCACCATGCTGTTTTGCTTGGACTGCCTATTGTTAGGATATTCGTGCAGCAGTCCTCTGTCTTACTTCAGTTCACGTTTTGGTGCCGTTACGAGAGCCATGCCCTGCTAATGGCTTCCTGTCCCCAAGCTTGCTGACGTTTCTGCCAACCCCAATTAGAGTTCGGACGTTCTATCTAATTTGCGAGCTGAGGTGAGAAGAGATCAAGCTCATGGTCTGCACTAGAGCTGGCAATTAGTTTGTATCAGACCTGAAATTACACATGCTGGGATTTCATGCCCTTGGAGCTTCGCACTTGTGTTTTCAAACATTTGAGACGATGCTGAGCCATCATGCCATGTAAGCAGCTATTTGCGGCAAGGTGAAAACAGACTGTTGCAAAACAGACTGTTGCTTATTCAATAGGCAAAATTGCAGAATGGAAATACTAATGGAATGCTCATACCTTGCTGCTTTTTTCCCCAAAGCAGGTGAAATTGTTTTTATGAGAAGTAGTTTTTATAAGAAGTAACACTTATAACAAAGTCACAATGTTAATTTGTGTTCCCGAATACAAAAAGAAAACTAAAACTTTAAAATAAATATTATGCAGCAAATTTAGTCTTTGGAGCTAGTTCCCATAAGGTACTCAGGAGACACCAGTAATTACTAAGGCCTGAGACTCAAAGGACACTACCAGTGGTGTGTAATGGTCAATGCCATGTGGCATCAGGTTGGAGAGCTCCAGGTTCGAGTTGGCACACTGCCTCTGTTTCCCCTGGAAGTGAAACCAGACAGTAGCATCAGACATACCCTCAGATGTTATTGATGATAATCTGACTGTATTTTCTCATCGAGAAGCTTCTAAACAGGGCAACTTAGAGCAATCAATGCCCCAAGAGACAAATGCACATATCAGGACCTCGGTATCAGCCAGAAATAGCCATTTGTTTAAGAGGAAGGAAAAGGCATGACATTTTGCACATTAAAATTGATTATTTCATCAATGGGTTAATAGAAAACCAGGCCGCAAGTTCACTTCCTGCTTATGCATCCCTTCGGTAATGGGAGATCAGAGTGTGAAAAATGCTAGGCATAAAGCAGCCAGGGAAAGCGGTTTCCTGTACTTGAGCTTTCTCCCTTCCAGAGGGGTGCCCAAACAGATTCTGCCTATTTATATGTAAATGTTTTAGAAAGAAGTAAGTTTTCTCTTGAGGAGTGCAGCCTCTTAGTGCCTGCCTCTTTCCAGAGTTTGTGAAATATGTGCAGACTCCAAAGCGTCAGCTATTGAAAAGTTAAGAACCTGCCTAATTCTATATACACGCTGTCCTACTTCCTGAACCTAGGGACTAGCCCTGAAACATTTTTGCAAATTTTGAAAACTGTGACCAGTTTGGTTCTCTTCCATTGCTAATAAACAACATATTTTCTGGTGTAGCGTTAACCTTTTGCAGGTCCTTAGTAAGGACCTTAAAGATGGCATAAGAGACCTTGAAGGTGTAGAAATAAAAGGCATTTCTCCACCTATGGAAAATTAAATGCAGATCCGTATGTGGTAAAAGCTGTAGACACCTACTGGTTAGGGATTACAGTTCCTAGTGAAATATGTGTTCATGTTTAAACTATGAAGCAACTCCCAGGTGTTATAGTAACTTTTCATCATTCTAAATCAAGAGGCGGCTAAATCACAGTTTTTGCTCTCACGACTAATAAAATTTGTATCCTGAATGTTCACTTCTATGTTTCAGAATTGTATATTTCCTTAAAGACCAAGTTTGTTACGTGTTTTTTTGTATTGTTACTAAGAGAAATAGTGCCCAAGAAATTTAACGAGATTCACTTTGGCAGTGGAACTGATCATATAGACTCTGGTCTTCATCCTGGGTTATTTTCTGGTGACTGAACTTGACACAAGTTCAGAGTCTATGACCAGGGCTCAGACTAGACTACTCAAGGTTGAGAATTTGAGCTCTGACACTGTCGCAGGCAAGAACAGTTACATGCACTGAGTCAGGAGTATGTTGGGAATGGAGCACTGACTGCTGGCTGACATGCCTTCGGAGGCATAGGGTCATCCTGGCAGCCCCTTTGTGAACATCACCAGGCCTGTGGAAGAGTAAAGGGCTTCCTGCCCTGAGTGAGTGCTTCTCTGCGTATTTAACAAATGATCATCCAGACAGCCCAGTGGGTACTCCTACTAGTTTTACTTCCTGTCTGTGGAGAACAGATGACCCCTTCATGCCCTTCTCTAGGAACAAGAAGAGTGACTGTCACCACTGCTGAACTCGTCAGTGTGTCTCCTGTGTGGCAGACCCAGCCAGCCAGCCTGTTGGTATATGGCTGTATCTTCAGCTACGTTGGCCTGAAAACTCGTTTCCCCTGGGCTACCCTGCTTGACCCTGAATTTATGTGATACTTCCTAAAGGACTGAAGGAACCCTTCGGTTCTGATTCTTCAGGCCACAGGTGTTGCCATTCCTGCGTTGAAGCTTGGAAGGGTAGGGGACACACAGGGTGGAGGGTGCATCCTCTGAGGTTGAGGGGCCCATTTTACACCAACTAGTCGGTACCCTCATCATGAGGAGCTGCCCACCACACCCATGTCCATTTGGCTTTGCTTCTCAGTTCTGGTCCCATGTCACTGTGGGTGACTTGGTGGCTCTCTCTGCTAAGAACCTGAGACATTTGCTCTTTGGATTCCTAGGAGCTCCCTTCAGAGCCTGTCACATTCACAGGGATGAAAGGGAATGGCCTCCACCTTTCTACAACTGCAAAATAGTCCTAGGATTGTGCTGCAGTAGGTACTACCCAGCCTAAAATCTATCTGGCAAAAGTATTTATTATCAGCTCTTGGCTTTAAAGACCTACCTGCTACACCGTAGAGATGTGGCCTGCTAATTACCAGGCTCTCTTGATTTGACATGTTGTATAATAATCTGCCAAATCAAAGAGCGTCTAGATGCTGGACCATAACTCCTTCAGAGAAGACCACAGTCCCCAAGGAAAACCGCCAGTGTGTGCCCTGCTTTGAGTGGTCACAGTTTGCAAAGGGGGTGCATGCACTTCTTGGCCTGGGCATTTCTTTGGTTTTGTGCAGACCTAATGTCCCTGCTGCACCACTGCTCTGCCCCTCTGAGCCCTTCTTCGTTGGCTGCAGGGGGAGTGGTGGGGCAGGCTGGGGAGGCCCATGGGTGCCCACCCGCTTTGCGCGAACCTATGGCTCAGAGGTGACTTCATGTGCTTCTTTGACATTTCTTTTCTCCCCTTTTCATTTGTTTTCTTTTCCTTTTGTTTTCTCTCTTTTCCCCCTCTCCCCTCTCTGCTGTCGGGATGCAGCCAAACGCAAAGCATGGAAACTAAACCGTGTTGGTAGCCTGCGAAATATATACAGCAGCAGCAGCACCAACACCGAAGGTAAAGCCTCGTGCCTCCCTGACCCTCCCGTCCCAGCCAGCTCCTTCCTCCCTCCCGTGCAGACATGGAAATGCGAGTGCCCCGCTGCATGCCCCCTTATTGTGTTTGCAGACTCATTCTTGTGGTCTTTTCATCTTTTTGTTTGTGTGTTTTATTTTACCATTCATGTTCCTTTCAGCTTACTTAAATTTTGACCTTTCCCTTCAGACATAGAGTAGTGATGTTTAAATTACTTCAGAAACCTATTTTCTCCTCTTTTTTCTTTTCCTTTATACATGTGGGCACTCAATGTAATATTTCCCAAGTTATTACAGTTTTTAAAAGTGTTAGTATCAGGTGTAATGATCTGTAGCCAAATACAATAGTGTGCCGTGACATTTAAGTAACAGTCTTAATTTGTTTTGTGGAAGCATGCTCCATAATGCTCTGTGCAGCTCTAATCCAGAGGCAGGCAGGCCCGGGCCATTTGCATGGGCTGCTATTGCTTGTAAATTCAGTATATTGTTGTGTTTCTAAAGGTCGTCTGGTGCCAAAGTTCACAAATTGACTTGCGTTGCTTTTTTCACTGAAGACAGCCGTCATTGCTTTTGTATAATAGCAGATTGAATTTTCCCCCACCTTCATTTGAACAACACAATTATAAATTGCCTTTTTTTTATGATTACAAATGTCAAGGGTCAGAATTATTTTGATGCCAGGCAAGAGAAAACCACCACCATCAGCCCAAGTACATGTAAGGGAGGCTGGTGTATAATATGTGTGATGCAAAATAGGTCACAATCCAGCGAGCTTGGGATAATAGGGGGAAATTTTTTTTCACTTAAGTGCAAGCCAAATGGGTCAAGTAATCGTGAGCTCGTGCCCTAACACTAATTGACTTATTTGGGGATGATTATAACTGTAATATTTTTCTTAATGTCACTGTTTTCTGGGCTGTTGATTTTAGCGATTGCCAAGCGGTGGCATTAAATCTCTTGTAAATTTTAAATTGCACACTATTTCTGTAAACAAGTCCCTTCTTCACATCTCGGTCATTAACCTTTGCTGATTTATATCGCCATCCTCTTTCTTCCTCTCACAATTACTCCTGTCTCACTACGGAAAGCCCTGCTCTCAGCTACAGGGGGAAAAAAAATGAATCTGGAAAACAAAACTACATTTGCAGGATGACTTGTTGAGATCCATTTTTTAATCATAATTTTTTTCATTCCTCTAGGGGAAATTGTCTTTTAAGATACCAGTGGAGCTTGGCCCACTGGTGTCTTTCCAGCATTACATTTTAAAAAAAAAAAAAAGGACAAAATGAGAGAGAGAGAAGGAAAAAAATAAAATTCAAGAAATAGTCACATTTGTGATAATTTGTGTTTTATTTCAAAGGGCATTAGTGTATTTTTCAGCATTTTTTAAATATTAGTTTTTCAGCCTAGGGTATACTTCATTTCTCTTTTCTGTGTCCTTATCAAATACATGTTTCTTTTGTATATGTTTGGATTTATCACAGCAGATCTCTTTATTGACTTCTAGCCTTAATTTTAAAAAAAAGAAAAAAGTTAGGAGTTCTGGTTTTATATGCTGTTGAATAACAAGTTGGGGAACAATAAGGAAACCTGAGGGCAGACAGTTGCCACCAGAGACCTGCTGGCAGGCTCCGGGAAGGCACCACGGGCTGGCACAGGACTCAGTAGCACCAAGTGTAAGGATTTGCTGAAGGGCTGCCTCCTCGGCCCTACCTGATCAGGTAACACTGCGTGCATCCATCCATTGGCTGTGCCCGTGCTCAGGTGGAGAAGCATGTCAGAGGAAGTAGAGAGGGGGATCTTCCCCCACTCTGAACACCAGGCATCTTTGCAAACTTGGGATCCCTTTCCAGTAGCTACTGTAAGAGTCCTGGGAATTCTGGAGTGAATAATAAATACTCATTCAATTCTCTCCTTCCCATGTTCTTTCATTTTTCTCAGTCATAGTTAGTTCCTGTTCAGTGTTATATTACATTTATGAATTTGCCATTAAGCAACATCATTCTTCATTTACTTTGGGTCTCTTAAGGTAAATAGCTGTATGCATACAGTCTCATTTTATATAACTTTTATGAAATGTATGTAGTTACATAACATATCAAAGAGCCCTGCTGGTTTCCAGCCTTTTGATGTAGGATATTTATCACATACTCACTGTTTGTAAAAGAATTCTTTATAAAAATTTCTTTGCCGAGTATTTTTACTTGTATGTTAACCTAAAGCCTTGAGGTGATGCTAGATATCCCTATCCTGAAATGGAAGAATTTAAAAATATTCTACTTGATTAATATATTCAGAGTTACCCAGTAAGCACCACCAAAATAAGACTGATGTTAGAGTTAAGTTCCCTAAAGACTTTTACATTTAAGGGCTGGGAGCATAACTCAGTAACCAGAATAAGCTTGCTTAGCAAGCTCAAGGTCCTGGGTTCCTCAGCACCACATAAACCAGGCTTGGTGGCTCACACTTTTAATCTCAGCACTCAGGAGGTTGAAACAGTGAGACTGCTCTGGGTCTAAGGCCACACTGTGCTACATAGTAATTTCAGGACCAGAGTGGGAAAAGCCAAACACAAGAGGAACCAGACTATGGCTCACGTGCTCCAGATGTCTTCTGGGGACACAAAATGATATGAGCCCCATGGTCTCTCTAAAACCCTCATTCTTTTGTGTCCACTTTGGTCCCTGGACTGCATTATCTCACGTAATCATCAACTCCCCATTAGGTAGCTGTTTTGTCACTGACAAGAAGTCAAGGTTCCATAAGCCCAGTTATTTTCTTCAGAACAAGCTGGCATATTCTGAAGGCATGACACTCACCCAGATCTCTCCATTCTGGTACCTACTCACAGAGCCATGTTGGAGAGGAGATATTAGGGTGTCAGGTGTAGGTAAAAACAAATTAAAAGTTATTAGAAAATTACATGTACTAGATTAGAAAAAAACGCAAAATCACATACTGTTCATTAGAATTTTTAGGCTGGAGGAGTAGCTCAGTGGTTAAAGCCCTTTCCTAGCAAGCCCTAAGTGCCTGAATTTAATTCCCAGCACCACATAAGTTGGGCATGGTGGCCCACGCCTATAATCCCAGCTCTAGGGAGGCTGAGGCAGGACGACTGCCTGGAGTCCAAGGCCAGCCTGGCCTACATGACGAGTTCAGGACTAACCTGGACTACAGAATGAGACCCTTCTCAAAAAAAACAGCTAATTATGTCTGAAACCAAGATAGAAACTACACACACACACACACACACACACACACACACACACACACGTATGTATGTATGTATGTATGTATGTATGTATAATTTTGTGCTGTCTTAAATCTTCAGTGTTTTTAAAATAATTTAACTCTCAAGATCAGTGAAATTTAACTCCCTCAGCAGGAATATACCCTTTCTTGTTGTGCTTTATAAACCTATGACATGGAGTGAAAAGTGCATTGGTGACAGGATTCTCGACTTAGCAACAGCCTCAATGTCAAGTGATTGGGGATAGCCTTGAGAATATTCTGTTCTGGTATGTTTTTTCTGGAAACGAATCGAGAGTACTTTATAGGAAGGAGCAGGGAAAACATTTCTCAGAAGCGGAGAATCAGGAAGGCCTACTGGGTTGTGTTGGCAGCTTCCCTTCAGAGCAAGATGACACCATAGTAGGGACTGTCTTTCCTCTGAATGGCCCTGAGGGGGTGGAATCTCTGTTTGCTGTGAGTTAAGTGAATGGACCAGTGTTCTCAAAGGGGTTTGAGCTCTGTTTTGGTGGAATAAAAGTACTTCTGATACATGGATAAAGGATGAATAGGTGAAAGGGAGAGGTGTTGGGGAGCAAGCCCACCCACTCACATTCCATAGGCTGCTGCCCCTCATAGACAGTGAAGCAAGTACTTGAGCACAGCCACTTCACACTACAGATGACCCTCATCCCAAGGACCAGCCTGACTTGGTAGGGACCTGAATCCCAAGTTAACGCTCGTCATCCTGCTTTGTCTGAAAAGCTCCATTTCTGTGAGTTCGGCACTTGCCCCAGTATAGACCTGAAAAACTTCTACTCTGGGTACCACCCTGTACTACACGCCCCAGCCCCACAGAGGCAGGTTTGAGGGGCACTGATTTCCAGTAGGCACAGGCAGAGTCAAGCAGTAGTCACTTTTTGGAGAATCTCATGCAACAGATTCATTTTAATGCCCTGAGCCTACATCAGAACCCCGCTGAGCGGCCAGGAGAGTCACAGCTCCTGTGGGCAAGTCTGAGATCCCTGCAGAGCTCAGGCCCACCACAGTGCAGATTGAAGGGCTCACTTCTGAGAAAGCCTCCAGACCTAAGTGGTGGCCTGATTTTCCTTGCAGCTGTGCACCCTGCCAGAGTTACTGTCTCCTGGGCCGGTGCTGGGGTGTACAGAGGAGGATGACCAGACATGCAGCTGTTGCAGGCAGTGCTGTACAGAATAGCCTCCTCCTGCAGGATGAGGTAGATAGGTTCTGAAAGTGGTCCTGTGTCCTGGGGTGTTCCAGAGCCTGGAACTGCACTTGATGTGGGTGGCCAGGAAAGGCATCATGTCTGTGGAGCTTGACGGGAGCCTGAGCCGACAGCAGCATCTGCACAGCAATCCTAGCATCATGTCATGTAACTGTCCAGTTGCCTTGAGGGCAGAGGTCCTATCCTCCATGTCTTATAGGAAGCTAAGGTCAGGAGGAGTCTGGCCATGGGCCTCAGGAACATGTGAGCATGTGGAAATGAGCCTAGTATCTGCTCATTCCAGATTGAGGTGGCAGCCTCAACATGGTCTGCTCAGTGAAGATCTAAGGATGGAGTGAGGGATGCCAGAGAGGGGACCACAATTCATGGCCAGCTGGTAGAAGACAGCTCCCCACCCCCTTACCTTAGCATGTGTGCAGCTTTGGGCCTGCCCCACAAGCCAAGGCTTGCTTCTACCTGTAACTGGGTGCCCTGTGCAACCTCTGAAAAGTACAGAACATGTCAGAAAGCCCTTTTCCTACGGATTCCATGCAGCATCTAAAAGGAACCCCATGGAGGGACCTCCTTATGAGGCCGACTTTCAGAATTAGGTCTCATCAGTGACCCTTTTCTAGGCTCAGACAGGGTTTCATGTCACCCTAAACCATTCTAAATGCTTTTGATCAGAAATTTCGTGAACCATGTGTTTCTAAAAGATGGGTGGGCAGTAGTCTTCGTCCTAGGCCCTTGAGCCAGGTGATCTCAGCTGGGTCCTGCTTCTCCACCTTCCAGCTCTAACCTTGGGGCCATTGCTGTGTCCCCTGTGTGCCTTAGTTTCCCTGCCTGTGCACCAGGGTCGTGATTTGATCAATGAGCTGCCACATGTGAAGACATACACAGTGCCCACAGGAAGTTCACAGCACATTCTCACTTTGCTGGGACTCTGCCACTGCTCAAGAGGGCCTCTACCCAGGACCCACAGATTCTCTGCAACTAAAAGAAAATTCGAATGGGAAAACCTTATTTACATAGTGCAGAGTGGAAATTGAATAAGAAATGTTGTCCCTGGAAATTAAGTATGGATATAAGATTATTCTTTCTTCCCAGACTTAAATTTGCTCTTCCTAGTTCCACTTTGTCACCCACCAGAGAACCAGCTGTTGTGATAGAAACTTGACTAAAAGCAGAAGCTTTGGAGTCAGGCATGCTTGGACCCGGCCTCACCTCACTGCCTCCCACTTAATCAGGATGTCCCATAGGTCTGTCTGTCCCCATTTGCTTGTTCTCTGACATGGAGGCAATCAACCTTACCAGGAGGGGCCACTGAAGAAAGAATGATGAGAAGATTAGGCAGCTGTTCCCCCACAGCTGGGCCCTTGAGGCTGACCCTGGTGGTTGCTACTGAATTGTCATATAAGCTTATTTACTGGAAAAATAACTTAAAGACTCCGTGGAGAATACCCAGCACGCATCCTGCAGGTGTGTGTTACGGATCAGTCCAGTTCAGAAGTGGCCAAAGTAAGTACTCCCAAGTGGTATATGGCACTGATGTGGATAAATCCGGACTTGAGAAACTCTTAAATGGGATCTAGCTTGAGATTGACTTTGGAGGGAGAGAAACGTGTGCTTTTTCAGCCGCAGGTTTTGGATCAGTATTGAGGCTTATCTGGGCTTGAGCGCACCTAGGGAAATGGGAAGCACTTGCACAAGGAAAGGGTCCCCTGCAAGTTCCTGAGGAGCCTGGGTCTCTCACACAGTGGGTCTTCAGGCGCTCTTTACCTACAAAAATAAGAAACTAGTTGTGTCAACTTAAAAGTGGACTTTTATTTTGTTTTCTTTTGCAGTGCTGGGGATTGAACCCAGGAGTGCTCTACCGCTGCGCCACACCTGAACCTCTATCTATTTATTTATTCTCATTTTGAGAAAGGGTCTCACCAAGTTGCCCATTTGACATTTGATACTCCTACTTCAGTCTCCCAAGTGCCGAGGTTATAGTAGCTTGTGTCACTGTACCTGGCAGTTTTTTCATCATGGTGGATTTGGGCTGACATCTTAAATTTGTGTGGTTTTCATCACAATTGGGTAAAATATCTAAACCATATGTGTGTTTAATGTATGCATTTAAAGCAGAAATATTGAAGTATTTTATAAAATGTTTCACTCAAAAAATTAGCATAAAAGCCTGGGGCTGTGTATGACATTGCCTCCCATCAAGTCATAGAGGACAAGTTTTGGGAGACACCGGGAGACCACAAAATAGCAAACACATTCCATCTTCGCTTCTAAATTACAGCAACGGTAGTGGCTACCTTGAGAACTGAATCAAGGATCCTGAAAGCTGCATTGGGTTCCTTGGGACCACTTAGGTTTGTCTTTCCTTAGAAAATAGAGGAACAGCATGCCTCTGGCATTCCTGGCCCATCCTGGTGCCAACTTCTTTTATTACAGAAGTCATAGTGGACTGGCTGTCAGTTTCCACATGGGCCTTGGCTATTTCATTTTTCTTCATCTTTTCACAGCACCCATCTGAAGACGCCAGGACTCATTTTGGCCGCATCCGCCATAAACACATACATCCTCTGCACTGAACCTTGTTCTCTGCGCAGTTTCACTAACACATTTCATTTTTGCCGTGTGTTCGCCATTACATGTATCAGGAAGGACTTCAGCCTTGTGGGTGGTACACTGTGTGGGCCTTGTGACCAGGTTCTGGGCTAAAGGGCAACCGGAAGAATCACCTCTTTCCGCAGGGCTCAGTCTCGCATCAGCCAGTGAACACTAGCCTGAGAGCTTTCTGCCTGCCTGTGGGGTCTCCGCACAGCAGAAGGGCAAGCTGCAAGGCTTTTGAGGCCCTGTACATCATAGTTAGGGAAGCCTGATTCTGGGTCACCTTGGCCTCGGTGGAAACCCCGCTTTCCCTGGGCGCCCTCCTTGAGACATGGTCTGAGTCTGTCTTTCCATCTCTTCTCCCATCTCCTGCTCCCCCGTGTCTAGCCTGATAAGGTGTGCCCTGTTAGAAACAGTTCCACGTATACAGCCATTTTCAGTTGCTTTAGTCCTTTAACCCTTTGGCTGCTAGGATTCTACAAAAATAATTGATGACTGATTGGCCCATTAACCTTTAAGGAAAAAAAAAGTTTGACAACCTGACTTGTGTAATGAGAAGGGATTCCTTGTGAAATCAGTCTGATGGCAGAGATGCCTGCCCCTGAGGAGGCAGAATTAGCCCCCCGGGGCCTCGTCTGCATAGAAACTGGACGCAATTAGTGTAATATCCGGTGTTATTAATGTCGTTGAGAATAATTGGGCAGGTTGGTTTCGACAGGTTCATGGTGCTAAAATACTATTATAGTGGACCTTTCCACAGCCAACCGTTAAACACAGAAAACTGTTTAAGTCCCTAGGAGCCCAATCACAAGACTTTATTAAACAGCCAAGCTCCTCAATGTCACACTATGAAACAACACACTGTCTGGTACTTCGGGCTTGGCATGCATTGGTGGTTTGATTTTTTTTTTCACAGTTGTGGAATTAATTTGGCTGTGTGTGTATCTCAAATCAAGAACACACTCTGAATGTGCATGACATCAGAAACTTCTACAACCTGAGTTCTACTTTTGCAGAGTCAATTCAGTGGAAGCCACTCACATTGTCACTAATGGTAGGTTTGTGTCAGTGAAGTGACATCACTCACAGCAAGGTGCAGGAACTGCGCATTCTCACTATCAAAGCATTCGTTCTGCATGTTGTGAAAGAGGGTGACAGTGACATTAATGCTCAGCTCTGTCTTCCTGACTGATCAGCCTCATGCTGCCAATTATCGGTGGTATCATTTTTTGTCTAGTCGTTGATAACTCAGATATCATCACAGTGTCACTTTATAACATAGTGCAGTCCTTTATAACATAGTGCAGTCCTTCTGGGCCATCAGGGAGCTGAACAGGCTGTGTTCTCTTATAGAACCTCATTAAACAGTAGTATCAGCATGTTAATGTTATATCCATATAGAAGAAGAAAAAAATGTTGGGATCCAAAAATCTATTCACTATTTCCTTAGCCAGTGAATCATTGAATAGTCACTGTTGTACTATGCAAGTGTGAACATTGATGGAAACTAGAGATACCTGAGGTGCGGACTCGTAAGATGTGAGGAATGTTACCTGGGAGGCAGCCACCATGAAGATCTCTTTCTCTTTTGACTTAATTAGCAAAAGTTTTAAAAGTAACATAAACCAACTCAAAGGAGTGGAGGGGAAAAGAGCAAACAACTAACCTTGAAGGGTCAGGCAGGTAGCACCAGCTATCAGGGACTTTTGCGCCCAGGTTCTGCAAGGCATCAGGCTATCTGCCATCACCTTGTTGATCAGCTGCATTTCTGCCTGTCCACAGGAAGGGACTTGATATAGATTTTCCTCCCCATAGAAGAACGAACATTTGCATTTGTGAGAGGAGTCCTGACAAATGCAAGATAAGAGAAAGAAGGGCTCTGTGGCCCCCACTCTGATATGAACGCCTAAGGGTCTTGTGTCACATGCTTCCTCCTACAGCTGATCAGAGTGTCTCAGAGCATCAGATACCCTGATTGACCCAGCATGCCAAGAACCAGCCATTCTCCCTATGCTAACCAGCCATTGACCAGGATCCCAAACAACCAGGAAGCTAGTAGCAACAGAGCTCCCAGTTATGACCAGGATACACATGTACCATGTCACGGGAGTAATGGTGACTTCAGAGGAAGTGTTGTCTGACAGCCAGTCACAGCCCTAGCATTTTCTAGCCTGACATGAGATAATGACTGAACATGTGTTCTAAAGAAATACTACTCAAATAGACACAAACAGGTTAGAGATTTCTGGAGAAAAATTTTTGCCCTCTACCCCCACTGGATACCTGAAAATAGTATCTTTCTTGATGCTCATCTGTTTTTTTAAAGATGGAGATAGAATACTGTGTAGCACATTACAATAGGAAAATAATTAGGAGAGATGAAGCCTGCAGAGTCCTAGCATGTTTGTGACAGGGTATGAGAGCCCAGTGGAACTGAGTTTTGTATTTATTATTCCATGTTGAAGATTGTTATCAGAAGGAAACATTTTCTCTGTGGAAACTGATTGTAACATTAGTAAACATACAGTACTTCTGTCCTTCTTCTTGAGGCTTCAGAGACAGAGAAAAGTGATAGGGCAGATATATTTCAATTGTGAAACTCTTCACTGAATGTTTAAATATTATACTTCCTTTTAAAATGGCATAAAGACAGCATTTTGGAAAACAGGAGGCTTCAGCATAGCTGGGTCCCTCTTTGAGACACTGGTGCACAGTGGTCTACACGAGGCTCTACACTGAAGTTCCCACTTGTATTGCGTAGAACCTGTTGTTGGGCCCTGCATGGACAAAATAGAGCGGATCTTGTCGTCTGTCCAGGGATAGCCCAACCCATTCAACGGATTCTACTGTACAGTATACTCCTACTCAGACTGAAAAGGTCGATGTTCAGACTTGTCCTCCGACCATGGAGCCTTGGCACCGCCTCACACGCATTCCAGGCGTTACATACAGCGATCACACTGCCTAGTAAACCCACCATGCGGCACACTTTATCCCAGGGTGCTGTGGCTGTGGGACAGGATTGCTTGTTTATATTGTTTGTATCTTCTTTCTATGCTTTTGCATTTTTTCCATGTCTACAGTTGCCCCTCAGGATTGCCGCTCAAAAAAGACAGTGGTACTACATGAGTCCTAGGGACATGCCCAGTTGGAGCCTAACTGAGAGGTGGAACTTAGTTGTGTTTTGTAGGCTCATACGGGCCTGTTTTGGGGCTGGCTTTTCATGAATGCTTTTTCCACAGAGGCTGTGTCTGTCTGTTTCACTCTACCCCATAGGACCTTAATAACATTTTGTTGCACGGTTAAGTATCCTTATTTAAAGCTTTTGAGAACAGAAGTATTTTAGACTTTGGAGTTTATGGACTTTGTAATAGTTGCATGGACTTTACTGGTTGTCTTATTTACTTTCTCATTGCTGTCATTCAATACCTGACATCCACAAATCTAGGGGAGGAAAAGTTTATTTTAGCTCACAGTTTCAGAAAGTCACAGTCCATGCAGGAGTGGCCAGCAACAGTGGAAGTACATGGCAGAGGCAGAGGTGGAGGCGGCTCCTCAATACTACACAAGAAGTGAAGTCAAGGCAAGTTGAGACTAGTCCTCCAAGGAAGGCAGGAAGCAGCTGATATATTCTTCCAGGTCTCATCCCAGTGATCAGCCCCTCCTGGATCCAGGTGTGGAAGGTGTGATAAGCCCCCACTACATGCCTGTAACTCACCCCTCCAGACTAGGCCCCGATCTCCCGACAGCACATGGTTCCATAGACAATCCATAACAACCAAATGAGACTTTTGAGGGACATTCCAGATCCAAACCACAGTACTGGTTGAGCATGCGAAACACTCTGAAATCTGAAACATTTTTTGGATCATGGATCAAAAGGTTTCAGATTTCAGAGCATTTCAGAATTTGAATTTTCAGATTAGGGATGCTCAGCCTTTAGTTAGTCCACGTGGTCCATCTGCGAACACTCTGAGGGGGAGCAAATCTTTGGCCTTCGAGTTGTCATTGCTTCTTATGTTTTGGGTTGACTTCTGGGTCCCAAAACAGGTATACCCTTCCTATTCAAACAGGACGCAAGCCAACAATGAGTGTCCCTGGCTGTAGCCATCATTGTGGACAGCACATTTGCAGTGGTAACCTCATACCACATACTAACTGACATTAAGTTTTACTAATCTCCTAAAACTTCTCCTTTTCAAAATTGCCTGAGCAGACTTTGAGTGACTTTCAAAGCATCAATACAGTCATTGGACAAGGCAAACAAAGATAAAAGACACCATAAGCCTCCTCCCAGCAATTAGGATCTTTTCAATAGAACCTTCCAATGTGCTTAGTTAAGCCTGGTAACTGAAATCACGTCATTTAATTCGTCTTCATGCATGCCTTCCACCCATTCAAGTGAGTATTCGTGATGATAGAGCGTCACAGAAGACCAAGGAGGAAAGAGTTGTAAGATGATGGTTGCCATCAGCAGTGCTGGAGGTTGGTGAGAAAGAACAAGTGCAAGCATGAACCTGCTTGTCGCTGAGCTGTAGTCTTAGAAGGTGGGATTTCAGTAGGATAGGCAGCTTGGGACTACAGAAGCGGTGCCGGAGGGCCATGCATAAATGTGTGGTGTGGCCTTGTAACAGAAGGAGTGAAGAGGATGGAGTAAGGATGGGAAAGTGGTCATCTGTGGAGTAGATGTTCTAAGCACGTATCAGGACGTCCATGGGAGGGGTCATCCAGTTTGGAATAGGTTGCAGAAGTCACTGCTCAATCCAGGTCTCCACAAATGCACACAGAGCCAGGTAAAGGAAGCAAGAGGTATCAGGGAGGAAATAGACTGGAAACTGAAAGGGGAGGCAAATGTTTTATGACAGAAGATACTAGAAAGGAAGTTTGTTTGTGTCCAGATTAATTAGAAGAAGAAAGAGCAATGGTGGGATAGACTCATGCTAGATGTGAAATAGGGACCATTTATTTGGAAGTCTACAAGAAACAGATTCTGTGAACACTTCTGTCTTTCCTAAGTAAATTTTGCATGCATAAGTGCATTTTGTTTGCATTATTAATGGGCATAGCTGAATTGTACTTTAATAATTTCATCTAAAAGTTTTGTGTCTACATGAAGTATTGAAAGTAGAAGCAACAACCTCATTGGTATGAAGCAAAATAAATGTTGATGTCCCTGTGGCACTTTACAGGATCTCCACCATCATCACATAGGGTTCTGTCACATGTGCCTGTCCCTACCATGTAGCCACGTGCATTCAGAGAGCATATTCGGTCTCCTGCCCCTTCCACCCAGCCCAGCTCCAAGAATGGAAGAGGAGAGCTGGAAATGATAGTGACAAACTGCTGCACCCATGTCAAGCAAGTTCAGCCCTTTTCCTCTTAGTTCTATTGAATATAACTCAATGTCTGTGTAGAAAGTTGACCATGAAGGGTTTGTGGCAGACCAGTATGCGAACATCTAACTAGGGTGCTAATGGTTGTAATTTTTCACTAGACCATTCAATACATTCCAATCACAGTGAGCTTTTATGTGAGCATTGGAATTTCGCAGATTGAAGAAAATGTGAGAGTGTTCAGTGGATCTTCTAATGCACGGTTGTCACAGTCCACCCGTGAATTACCAAGTTTTCCGTATGTCCTCACAATGAGTTACATAGTTCTTTCCTGCCCTGCCTGTCAGTTCACCACAGGAGTTTTACAGCAAATACATGACTTGGGTACTGTCTTACAAGAATCTATGTGGAAAATATAATTCATAGTATTAGGATATAAAAGCCTGTGGATCAAAGACCCTGGGTCTTTTAAAATCTACAGGTGGGGTTGCTCAGACATTAATTGCAAGGTATAATTACAGGTCAACCACAGAGAAAGTTGTTTAAAAGTCTTAGTTGTTTTGGTTTTGTATTATTTCAGTGAAAAAAAATATTCTTCAAGTGTCCAGGGGCACATGGAAGGGGACTGTAGATCAGACGAGTGTTCTACCTCTGCATAAACACAGGGTTATTTGTTCTCCAAACTCAAGGACAATAGACTGGACTGAAATTCCTAAATAAGTCTCTTACTTTTTGGTCCCTTGTCACTAACTCTGCAGAAATCAGGAACTCAAAGGATAAAGAGAGCAGAAAAACTTCATACAATGCCTTAAGTGAACTAAGGACTCCTCAAGGCTCCTATCTCTTTTTGAGCTCCAGCCCCATTCTCAAACCATTTCAGAAGGCTACCTTTAATACTGCTCCCCAGAGAAGGCTTCCTAGCCAAGAACCCAGGCATTGGCTAACCAGCCGGAGTCCAGACCTAATCTCTGCCAACCCATCGTTCAGTCCAGACTGTGCCCCCTGGCACAGCAGCTCCCAACCCTTGAGGTATTTGGGGCCTTCTAGAGGCTGAGGGAGGTCTTGGACCCTCCTTTCTGGTAGGTATTGGTTTTACCCCCTGAACTGGACTCTTTTCTAAGAGAAGCCAAAAGGTTTACAAATGGGTATGTCTCCACTTGCCTCATCTGGGTGCTGTTCAGCACAAGACCCACAGGCTTGGCCCAACTCACCATGCTGTTAATTACGAAAAAAAAAAAAAAAAAACAATGCTTGTCTTATACAGAACATATTGTTATTTCAGAATATGTAACAATTTGACAGGAGCATGTCATGGCCTTGTTCCATAGTGATGAGGGTGGTTATTTATGGAAGTAAGCCATGGAGAAGGACAAGAGCGGCATCTCTTTTGTGGTTGTTTTCCCAGCCCACAGGAACAGGACTTGGCAGTATCATTGGGACCAGAAGGGCATGGTGTGTTTCTCAAGGAAGCAGGAGCTAGCTGCTGTGGCATTGGAAGCAGGAAGCGGAAGGCTGTACCAAGTCCTTGGGCCCAAAGCAGCAGGTCATGTGGTGAAGAAGAGCCCTTAAGAGAGCTGGCCAACACTAAGGGTGGCAAGTCAGGTTTGGCAGTGGGGCTGGAGGAGCTGAGAACCAGGGAGGGAGGAGGTTTGTGCAGGTACATGCACCATCCAGATGGCATTGTCCAGATGACTGAGAAAATAAATAAGGTAATAGGTATATAAGTAGATTACCATTATCAACTGTTGTCTGCCAGGTGACTCTCATACAGCTAGTTCTCTGTCTGGTACCTGGAAACTACTAACTCAGTGAGACTTTGTATCTATGATCCAGCTTCTAGCAGGTCCAATGAAACCTGGTACCTCAGAGTCAGCTTCAGATCCAATGGTACCTGTGGTACCCAGCGTCCATCTTTAGTTTCTCTGCTGTTTGGTTGTCACTGGCCCTGCTTCTCTTCAGTGACACCACCTATCCTCTGTCAGAACCTGGGGTGGGCTGACACTGGCCACAGTGTCCTTTCCGTATGGAGGTGTTCTGTAGGCCATGTCTTTGTCCCCATGTACTAATGAACTGCATCCTACTGATCCGAAGTGTTCTCTATTTTAGAGGTGAGGAAAATGTCCCGGCAAATGAGGGAACCTGTCCGGAGACTCGGACAGGGCACGGGGTCTCAGAGGATGTGGATGTTAGTCCCTCTTGCCCTCTCTCAGACAGGCCCTCCTTGGGGCCTGCAAGTCTCAACTGCAGCCCTTCCAAGTCAGCTGGAATCCCTCTCTCCTGGTCTGAGGACAGTGGCAATAGAGCTTCTTTCCTGCAGTTTGTCGGAATCTGCATACAGGGGCTGATGTAGAAATTCACACCACATCCTAAGATTAGCAGTACTAACTTAATTTTCTTCCCACGGATACAGGTGCTCAGCAGTAAGTTGCAAACTTATTTTCCTAAGTTGCTTGGTCTGTGTCCAACACTGAGACACTGACATCACACGCTGGTTTTCATTTTTTCCTGTCCCCTGAGCATCGATTGAAACCTAGCTAAGCCTGCTGGCTTTAGGAAGCAAGTCTTGAGTGTTTGGAGGTGTGTGGGTTCAGATCTCTACCTCCACAGTGGTCTGGTCCTGTGTGTGCCGTCACCCCCTGCAGGTGCCATTGAACCCAGAGACACTTTTGTGACAGAGGACTGGCAGAGGCGCTGCTGGCTCATGAAAGTAAACTCTTCATCCCCACCACTCTGTTTCAGAACAAGAAGAAAACTTTGAGTTTATCATTGTGTCCCTCACTGGCCAGACGTGGCACTTTGAAGCCACCACATATGAAGAGCGAGATGCGTGGGTCCAAGCCATCGAGAGCCAGATCCTAGCCAGCCTGCAGTCCTGCGAGAGCAGCAAGAATAAGGTAAGGCCCTCAGCAGGCTGTCCCCCGAAATCAAGGCCACTCATCGTTAAAGGAGAATGAAGGCCCAGAGTGGTGCCCCAGGGAGGACAAAGGCATCAGATGTCATGTGTGGATGACAAGATCAGGTATTCTCTGTGAGTAAAAAACTCAATAATTGAAAAGATCGGAGCACTTTGTGTCTATGTTCATCACGCATCATGTGTTGGTGTCTTCGCGTGGCCACGTTGTGTGGCAGGGCATCCAGCGTGAAGGCCTTTCTCTATCAGTCAGCCAATCCCAGAGAGTAAGCACTGCTATGTTATGTCATTGTTAGTGGTAGAATCTTCTGGACATTAATGGCTTATGCAGTCACACTTTTTTTTTTATTGTTCTTTGGGACAGATAAATTAGAAAGAGAGATACAGACTTGAAAGATGTAGTGTTCCATTCTCATAAATGGCAGAAATGCCAGCCCATACGAACTTGGAAAAGCAACTCTTGCTAAGGAATGTGTTATATTTCTTCCAGCAGGAATTTTCATGGCTTTAACTCTTGGATGTTTTAAAACCCTTTACTGGAATGGTCTGGGCTCTTGGAGAATGTTTTGATTTTTCACATTGTGATCAACTAGAAACTGAAATAAAGAATATTCACTGCCCACCAACCTACAATTCATTTGTAACCATTTAAGGAAATTTCTACTAATGATATATGGTCAGTTTTGTCATTAAGAAGAGAGTCTGCCTTTCACAAAGATAGAGTGCCCTTTTTTTATTACCCTGTTTAACCAGGGTAAACCAGACTATAGTCATTATTATTATAATGTAATTTGCTTCCCTTTTTGAGGTTATTTTACACCCAAGGTGAAGAGAATAACTGTCTTTTATGCTGAGTCCCCTGGATCACTGGGCCATATCCACGCAGCCATGCTGTAGCTCCTGAAGAGAACACAAGATGCTCTTGGTTTCCCTGTCAAGGAAGAACTACAGTGTGTGCCAGCCACCAAGCATAGGGAACTTGCTTTAGAGCAGGAAAGGGGCATGTGCTGCTAAACAGATAAAGCATGCCCCCAGATCTTAAGGCCAAAAATAAATCATAGTCACGTGGGACTTTGAAATCCTTCTCCCTTCTCCTGATTTAGAAACGCATGGGTCCCTCTCACCCTTGGCCTCGGCCTCTCCCATGGTGCTCTCTTGCCAGGGTCTTTCCAGCTTCCTGCCCTGAAATATGACAGCCTAACACCCAAGCAGAAGCTAACCCCAGCTGTCAGTGCCACCCTCTGTACTCCGTGGGCAGGACTGTGGCAGTGATTGCACAGCTAAAATAAGACACTACCTGCTCCCCAGGCCCCTACTGTTAGAATGTGAGAGAATAAAGCCCAGAACAGCCCTCCTTTCAGGGGACAGTTTGTGGGGACAAACGCAGATTCCTCTGAGAGGGAACTACGTGGCATTTCGCCTGCCTGTGGATGCCGAAGAGTCGATGCAAACGGTCAGCAGACAGACCAGCCCATAGAAGTCGTGAAGTCACACACAAGAGACAGGCAAACAGGTGTACTCCTGTGTAATTAATAAGTTAGAAGTTACTGGTATGTAGTGAGCCGTACACTGCTTCACGTCGAACAGTTTTTCATGAAATGGTTCAGTGTATGAGGAATTCTTACCAAAATCAAGTTGATTGTAAGTGTCCCCCTGAAATCAGTCAGTTTTTGCTGTACCATAATGCTGCACACACGCTCACTAAATCAGCATTAGAAACTTGCTCCCAGCATCTCTGCTTTCATGACCTTATTCTTAGTAAATAGTCATGAGTGTTTGTGAAGATTAAGCATAGAGTGAGCATGTTCTTGACAGCATTGTTTATAATAAAGGAAAATCAAGGCAAAAAAATCTAAAGCTGTCCTAAAGAGAACTTGATAATTAAGTCCTCAGTAAGTGAACCCAATGTAGCCATTGAGAATGGCGTCAGAGAATATGCCACAGCATCAGATGATGAGCAGGTGTCATTGGGCTAAGAAGACAGGTTCCAAAGCAGTATGTACCAAACTGGCTTTCATCCAGTACGTGTACGCATACAAATGTACTTAGCAAAAATAAGTTAGATAGCAAGATGCTAATACATCAGTAAAAATGGTCATATGATAGTGTATAAGTTGTGGTGTCCCTTTTTGTCTTTCTATACCACCTACACTTGCTACAATTTACATTTATTTTTTTAAAATCTCTTCTAAAGTCTACCAGGAAATACAATTTTAAGAAAAATATGCTAGGCCTAGCAGTGCCCACGGATAATCCCAACACTCTGAGAGGCTGAGGCAGGATAATCTCAAGTTAAAGCCCAACCTAGGGAAGTTAGTGAGACTAAGAGACCCTGTGTCACAGTAAAGAAAAAGGGTGTGTGGGTGGGTGTGGGTGTGGGTGTGGGTGTGTTGGTTTGTTTGATTATTTTCAGGAGCTGAGGATATGACTGGGTGTGATGGCCCTGGGTTCTGTCCGAGGTACAGAAGAGAAGAGAAGAGGTGTCCTAATTGCATTCACATTCCTGTCTGCCCCTTCGCTTAGATAGTCCTCTTGCTACTGTGGCCACTGAGATGTCCTCAGATGGAATGTGAATCTTTTGGTTGTGCAGTGTGGTGTGGACAGGGCTTTTCTGGTAACGGGCCATGAGATATGTCATATGGTACAGATTGAGCCCTGACCCTTGGCTTATAAACAGATTATTTTTGTCATTCTTTAATCCTTATACTACGTAGATATGTGCCAGTGGAGGTAAATACACTTTCTCCAGGTGGTTTGGTCTCATGTTCCTTCACAGATGAGCCAGACTTTGCTTTTATTTTCTTATTTATTTGTTTATTTATTTAGAGACAGGGTCTTTCTCCGCAGTTCAGAGTTGCCCTGAACTCATTCTGTAGCCAAGACTTTGCTGATTTTAGAGTCCGTCTCATCTGATAAATCCTGATTTCTCCCTCAGTCATGCTCTTTCCTGAAAACATCTAAAGAGGAATAATTATTTGAGCATCGTCTTCATCCCATCTCTGCACACACTCTGTCCAATTTCTCCTGAGCCTATCAAAAGATCTTTGAGTCCCTCCCAGCTGCTCACGTGTTGCTTTGTCTATCTTCTTCTGTGCCCAGTCCCGGCTGACCAGCCAGAGCGAGGCCATGGCCCTGCAGTCCATCCGGAACATCCGCGGGAACTCCCACTGTGTGGACTGCGACGCCCAGAGTAAGTGCAGAGACACTGCCGGGTCCCATAGTGCCTCTCTCGGGGTGGACTCACATCTCTCGTATCTGGCAAAGAAGGACTCAGGGCCTGTAAGGAATTACATATTTTGATTTGAGTTTTATTCTGACATGGTCCCTTTCACACAGCCTTGCTGACAAAAGTGCGCTGTGTGACACTTGAGAGTGTCTGTGAAGCTTGCCTCCTTGTGCATCCTACTCTGTGCAAAGGACTCAGGGCTGTGCCCAGAGCTTATTTCATCTTGAAAACAGCATTTTGTTCAAATTGAGGGCCACACATTTATCATAAAGACAGAGCATAGTTGGTTCATTCCTGCCAGAGGTATCTGTTGTTTCGGTTTTTTAATCATATGTTCTGAGTTTTGCCATCAAATGATTTTTTAATTTCAAATTCATCATACACTGAAGCAGTTGTTTGAACTGAGAGTAAAATATAATTACTGCTTCATGACTTAATAGTAACCCAGTTTTATATCATGCTCTCTGTTGCCCAAAACAGAATATTCCCTTTGAGTCATTCTGTTATTTGCATTCTTAAAGACTGACTTTTCTTTCTTTAAATCCCAGCTCTGAGAAGTTTGATTCAGCAAACTTTTCTCATTCATAGGTTTTGTTGCATAGTATTTTGAATAGAGGGAAATTCTGTTGAAAGAAGTTATTAGCCCCAGGATGGGTGCTTCCTGAGAGCCAAGCACAAGGAAATACAACTTTAGGAATAAATGTGCCAGGCCTAACAGTGGGCTTGGCCATCTTGGAGCTCACCAGGCAAGGCTGGAGCCCAGGGACCACACAGACAAGCACCATAAAGAGGGGCCAGTAGTAACCCATAGCATTCTGTGACCCAGCAGGCATACTGCAGCCTTTGGCATTTGGGGAGGGGAAGGATTTGTGCAGGTAGGTATGGCCATCAGAACCATGAAGTCACTTAGTTGCTGAGCGTACTTTCTTGGGTTCCTTCAGGAAACTCAGAATGGACCCCAGATTGAGGCCAGTGGGGCAGATTATTGAGAGGAAATGCTAAAGCCTTTGTTGTTCATTTGTAAACAGAAGAGATATCTTAGTATTTCATGGCAGGGAAGAGGTAGGTCCTGTGCTGAACTGGGGGAGACTGACTTAGCTATCCCATGTCAGATAGATTGGAATAGAGACAGAGCAAGGAGGCGAGTCAGGGATGATTGTGGTCATCTATTCAAGAGGAAAGGAAGCTCTTGCCCAAAATCTTTCGATACAGAAAGTATGAGATATCCCTGAGACTCCACTTGTTGTCAGGCGTGGGGAGGAAGACAAGTGGTCTGTCATAGCCTCTGTTGGAATCTATTCTTTGGGCAAGGGAAAGGGACTTCTTCCTTGAGCTGCTTTTTAAAAAAAAAAAATCTTGTTTTTTAAGTCTTACTTTTAAAACTCAGGATACAATAGAGTTAGTGGGGAGGAGCAGCTATTTGAAGTGTTTATCAAATAATTTTTAAAGTAAGGTCTTTTTTTAAAAGGTCAAACCCTAAGAAATCTTAGTCTTCCAGCAAGGGAAATGTCTATAATTATTTCTAGCATACATCTAAAGATTTATTAAAAGGAAGGGGTCCATGGCTCTTTAGGATGATGGCATGTGGTACATGGGAATTTGCAAGTCTTTTTTAAGGCCAAGGAGGTAGAGGAGTGCTCAGGGAGGGTGGGAACCGGAGCCAATACGTGGATCTTGTGGGAGTCTGTCACCCAGGCAGAGGGACAGGGATGAGGGGCAAAGGCAGATTTGGACAGCCAGGAAGAAAAGAAGGTGACTGGTTTCCATTGGTCAAACATGTGTTCTATGCCAAACCCTCAAATGGATGTCTTTAATTCTCAAGACTCTAGTAGTTGGTACTACCATGGCCTCATTTACACGTGAGGAAAGAAGAGTCTGAGTTTGTCCCAGGTCAAAAGTAGCAAGTCATGAAGCAGGATTCAGATCATGGAAGTAGCAGTTGGAGATGCTTAGGTGTCAACATTTGTAGCTGTTTCATCCTCATCTGCTAAACTAGAGCAGTGCATGCCCTGCACCCTATGTCTCAGTAGCCAGGGTAACGGCGGTTATTGATCACTATGACCTTACTGGTCACTTCTTGAAACCCTTGGATTGCATAGGAGAGTTATTCACACACCTCATACCCCAGCATGGACCACAGAGCCTTTTCTCCTGTGTCAAATTCAGGTTCCCCACAGTGCACGTGAGTCTGTCCAGCAGGGTTATCAATTGGCATTAGTAAATTCATTACCATTGTTGGCATGGGCCCCACAACCAGACTGAAGCCTCCTAGAAAATCTTTCCCCACTCTGGCCAGCCAACTCCATGGTCCCTCACACATGTCGTCTGCTTAGGCAGTCCATTATTTATTCACCTAGAAAGCGAGAGCCAAGGCAGACCCTGGAGACATATGAAAAGATGTTCTTGCTGCCTGACACCACCTGACTACAGAGAAAGCAAGTGTATTGAGGCCTCCCTTGGCAAAATGAAGACTGCTTCAAGTTCACCTAGCAGGGGTCCTTGCCATGCCTGGGAGCAGGGGCAGTGGCAGTCGTGGAGGGTGACCTAGGCAGGAATCTAACTGAGACCAGATTGTGTGTAATTACCAAGTAAGGGATAGAGGGAACACAGGCACAGTTGGGGGAGGAGCTGAGGGTCTCAGTGAGACAAGTGAGAAGGGAGACTTGGTTCTGAACTTCGAACTGGAACCCGTGGCGGACAGCAAGTACAGGTGGGTTTTGAATCATGACGTGACATGATCGAGTTGATACCTTTCATGGCTGCTGTCAGGAAGTGCTCTGTGGCAGGGAAGAGGTAAAACTGCAGATAGAAACTGCTGTTGAGGGTGAGATTTGTAGGTTCAAGAAGAAATGGTTGGATTTGGGAGAACTTGGACAATCTGATCAGCAGTGCAAGGCCAGGGTCTAAAGGAAGAGTCAAGGTTGACTCCCAAGATCGTGGCTCAAATGACCAGGCGAATGCTCTGCGTTTGCAAGGATAGAAAGAACTCTCGCAGAAGGGAACATTTACAGGGCAAGCTGTTGGCAGAGAGGTGACTGTAAGATGTCCTGATAGAAACGGACCATGATGAGGACATTGGTAGCGAGGGGTTTGGGAGCTACGGACTGTTGCTGTGCTTTGGGTTGACACTGACACCACAGGTTGAATTGGATTTGCCTGAAATGTGGTGAAATTAGAAGAGACCGGGATATATAATCCCTGAAGTAGGAGTGGATTCAGGAAAAACCTGAAGAAAAGACAAAAGTGAAACAACCAGAAATGGGAAAAATTCTAAAGAGGCTCTTGGCCAGAATGGGTCAGTGGTTAGCAGTAAGAGGAAGGAGTGGGTCAGTCCGTGGCCAGTAAGAAAGCAAGTAAAATGATGACCAGAGGGATACTTCGGGTGTAGCCATGGTCGTAACAGTTGAGTTTGGTTCCCCCTCAGTGGGCAGTGGGAGTGAGGCAAGGATGCAGAAGAGAGACATGTTCCAAGTAGAAATAGGGCTATGAAAGGAAGGTAGATAACAGGCAGAAGCCATTGTTGAGAAGGATTATGCAAGCTGTTCACCATGCCACCCTCATTCCCAGTACCTACAAAGCCAGCCAGCTCTCCCTCCATGAAACCTCTCCTGCTGTGCCCACTGCCCTGTGCCACCTTTGCACCACAGCTGCCTGTGTGTTTCCTCTTCTGACTGTACTCTTCAACATATTCTCTGTATGTCTTAGTTCTGTTGTGTATTTTTTTAACTGGGACTTCTCAGCCGCAGTGTCTTTGCCATCACATACCTCTCCTCCATTTCTCCTTCGTGGCACTACTAAGCAATTTCTTGAATATGTACTAGATGTTAAATAAATGGCTGCCTCATTTCTGGTCAGTTTGCATATGGTCACTCCTTGCCATTTACCATTAATATAACAAAGAACATCTCCCCACAGAGTCAGATATGCCATCAGCTACCTAGGTTTTTATTGATTCTTCATATGTACGTGGACTATTCTTGGATGAACTAAGCCTCATTTTCTTCTGTCAGTGGTGAAAGCCATTGACTATCGAGCTCAGCCCCATCTTTGTAGATTCTAGCATGGGCCTGAGTTCCTGGTCTCCAGATTGTGTCAGCCCATTTCACATAGTGAGTGGTCCATAGTAAGGTCTAAAAGCCATCTCTGAACTTTTTGTGGTCTTTGAACCACTATCAAACACTCCATCATGTGGCTAACAAAAACTGGGAAGAAATGGTTATGATGATCATTATAGGTTTAGAGATTACTTAAGCCATGGTGTCACCCAGCTGGCCCTCAGTTCCCCCTCTCATGCCTTCTATCAGCAGTTACACACTGTGGACACCAAGTTACCTGTTATTTATTCCACATATGCCAGTCCTCTTGAAGTGAACATTGCTATTGGTTTATGTGAGAGAATATCTTTCAGTCCAGACCAACACTTGAAATTGTTTATTGTGTGAAAAGCCTCAAGGCTTTGTCTTTGGCTTGCGACTGATTTTTAAAAGTTGACAACAACAAATATTTTGAAGACCTAAAGCAGTACTGAGTGCAGTCCAGGGAGCACTTGAAATCCTGTGACTATAGGGTGGGACTGCCCCGCGTAAGTGTGACTGGCTGGTCATTAGTTTCTGAGATTTTGGGGCTGGTGGAAATAAGTAAAATGGTCTGATTGCATGTTGCCCCTCTTCTT
Source organism: Ctenodactylus gundi (assembly GCA_004027205.1). NCBI lineage: Eukaryota > Metazoa > Chordata > Mammalia > Rodentia > Ctenodactylidae > Ctenodactylus > Ctenodactylus gundi. Next base: position 30,334 of record PVKB01001139.1, on the reverse strand, counting down.
CTTGTAGATCCCAACTGGGCCAGCTTGAACTTGGGAGCCCTGATGTGCATTGAGTGTTCAGGGATCCACCGGAACCTGGGAACCCACCTTTCACGAGTTCGCTCTCTTGACTTGGATGACTGGCCCATTGAACTGATCAAGGTGATGTCATCCATTGGGAATGAACTGGCTAACAGCGTGTGGGAGGAGAGCAGCCAAGGGCGGACGAAACCCTCCTTCGAATCTACAAGGTAGGAATCTCAAGAGACATGTGGCCATAGATACATTTGCTACCAGACAGCTGGAGATGGTTGTATTGACAGCCACACTGGGAATAGCTTTAGCAACCTGTGGGAATGACATCTAGCGCAGCGTAGAACATCCAGATTTGAAGATGGTCTTCAGCAATCTGGATAATTCAAACTCCTTAATTTTTTATGTTTGTTTTTAGGCCTTGGGGATTTCTCTCCCTCTCTTAGAAATATATTAACCCTCTAACCTTATGAATATATTACTTTAATTAATACATTTCTAATAGGCATAAGCTGTGCTAACACTAATTATGAATTTTTGATTCCTTAGTTTGGTTATTCTTACATATTTGATAATCATCTGCTCTGTTGGTAAATGTTCTCCCTCCCCCACTGCCACACTGCCAACAAGTGAGCTTATGGAAAGAAAATATATTGTATTTTCTAAAATATATATTCTGACTCATTTAATCAACCAAATTCAGCATAATGTATGGTGATTCCTCATTAACGTTAATTGTTATCCAGTGTAAAAAAACGCCATTTATTTTGAGGCCATTTAGTTTCTCATTTTTCATTTACAGCTATTATAAACTGGTTTTGAGAGCACACATACATATTTAATGCTGTTAGGAGGTGATGAAATAGCATGTCTCCAGGAGGCCTGTTTCCTCTCTGTAGAATTAACAGTTCTCTGGTTTGAAGTGGGTGATTCCTAAGTGTCTGGGGACTGTGCACTTTTTCTTCCCCTTAAGAAGAGCTCTGAGGTTTGCAGCTAGTGGCCTCTTCGCAAGTTCATGAGAAGCTGAAGGTTGAGACATCTTCCGTTGTTAATGTGTTGATTTCTTTGATCTGCTTTGCTGGTGATCAGACAGAATGAAAATCCAAATGATAATCAATCCGTAGTTAATCTTTAGAGATCACTTTCCACTGCTCAGCAGTGAGCACAGGAGAAAAGTCGGTGGGCTTCATTGACACTGCAGAATGAATGTGTGGTGCCACCTTTGGTTCATGACGAGAATGAAGCTGGTGTATTCTCGGTTCTGTGCTTCATGTGGGCCATCTGTGGGAGGAAAGGGCCAGAGAGATGCACGACGAGTATTCGTGAAAAATCACAGAGATTTGATATGCAAGTTCTTTATATGTGAGTTATATTTTATAATGTAAATGTAATTTTCTCACAAACCAAAGAAATGGAATACATTTTTAAATTTAAAAAATAACTATTCTCTTTTGTTTAGCATTAACATAGAAATTAGCTTGGTTATTAACTCCAGAATTCTTAACATACCAAATCATGTCTCAGTATTTGCTTTTTTCTAACCATTAAATCAACTGTTGGAACTGAAGGTACAGACCAGTAGGGGATCATTTGCCTACCATGCTCAGGGGTCTGGGTTTAATCCGTGGTAATGAGCAGGAGAATCAAAATTAGAAAAAAAATTCTAGATTGATTTTTAATAACATTTCATAAGTGAAAACTCAGCAAGTATTTTACAGTTCAAATTTATTCATTTGAATTACGTTCCTGAATTTGTAGCTTTCTGCTTTACCTGGTGTTACATTCCTCACATCACTAGGGTTTAGAGATGTACTGTGCAGTTTGTTCTTACAAATGAAGTGACCACAGGTGAGCCCCATCTTTTCTGTGGTCACCCTGGCTTGTCTGAGCTGCAATTCATTTCTAACGTATGGTGATAACCCTGTGGTTACATGATATTTACAAAGATAACTTTTGAACTCCTAAATTCTGTCCACCTCTAAGAAGATAAGAATGCATTGAATGTTTTTTTGGTGCCTTTAGTAATTTGCCCAGGGAGTTTGTTTTTAACTAACTTTGGCAGATGTTCATTAAGTACATTTTCATAGAAGAGAAACCATAGGTGACACGTCTGATTCTGGTGACAAGTGGATATTCTCAGGGCCAGCTAAGGATGCCAAGGCCCAGGAGAGTTGAGCAACTTGGTGTGCTTTGGGAAAGAGAAAGGCCTCTGAGCTGGACTCTTAAAATGTGGAATGATTTCTAAATCGGGTTGGATACAGAGACGGGCCTGGGGAGAATAGACCAGACTAGTTAAAGATAAAAACATGGTAAGAAAACTCAGCCTGCAGACAAGTGTACCTATCCATATATCTGTCTCCTGTGGGGCCAGACTTGCCCTTGGATGAGGCCAGAAACCAAAAGCCTCAGAGGACCTTTGAGCCTGGGTGGTATCCCCAAGACTCCGGTGGTGGGGCTTGGAAAATAGCTTGGTCTGTCTATATATTGGGGCTTGTTGCACCTATTCCTGGAAGGACTAACATTAGCCAGCTGGGTGGTTGCAAGAGAGAAAAGGCTGTGATCCTGGTGGAAAATACAGGAAGCCTTAGAAACACTTATCAAAAGCAAGTAACAACACAGCCCAATAGGACAGTGGTGGTATAAGCACCCCACACCTTTACTTTACTTCCTTCTACACTTCCCCAGAATAGAGATGAAAGCCTGAAGATCAGTTCTAGAACCTCCCATGTGACATTCTGTCCCCATATGAAGATGGATATGTAGTTGGGACCTGCCTGTCTGAGATGACCCCACCCTCCTCTGCCCTACCTACCTCCTCTCTGTGGAGCTTAGGATTGTTAGTAGAAGTAGTCAAGGGATCTTTTCATGTAGCCCTAAGGTAATATCAGAAAGCAATCTTTTAATAAATGTTTACATCTATCCAAGGAAAAGCCAAGTCTAATTCTTTTAAAAGGGACCCAGGTGTTTTCCCAAGGAGCTCTGGTTTGCTCTATCTTGTTCAGAAAATTCATTCTGACAATGGAATCAACACACACATACACACACACACACACACACACACACACACACACACACACACATTCATACACACATACATGCACATGAAGATTCAAGACTGTGAGCAAGAAAAACACAGCAGATCTTCCAAAAGAAATAATGGGTCCCCTGAAACAACCATGCATTGGTGTAACCCAAGCCTGTGGGCGGCTGCGGAGCACAGGCGCCTGGCACAGCTGGCTGGCCTTCTGCCTCTTGTCCCTACACCCCTATTAGGGCAGCTCCGGATGGCTTATAATTGGTTCCAGGGATTCTCAGCCGCTCTGAAAACTGCCGTTCAAACTTGAGCAGCATCATGATCAATCGAAGCTGACGGTGGCTGAAGCACTATTGACTTCCCATTCCTAAACAGGGGAATCATTAGTCAAGGAAAGCATCTTTTAATTACTCGCAAGAAGAAAAAAAAATCTTTTTGGATGGATTCTGCAGCAGCTGCCATTTTTTTCTCCATGCCTTCGATATTAAATTTATTGTTGCAGGAGGGGAAAGCATGCCCTTCATCCCCCTCTGTAATGGAGGTTTAATTTGGAGAAAGAATCATGTTTGAGGAGAGATCGATGTGACAACAATTAACTACATCTGGGATGGAATCAGAATTTCCCCCTCTCTAATTGCTATTGATACCATTTAAGCACACACTTAAAATATTGATTTTAAATGGTAATGGTTTAATGGTATAGAGGTAGTAACAGTGGACAGATTGAAGCAAATTTTAGGGTTGAAGAGGGAGTGATTTGCTGTGCTGGGACCAGAGCTTCACAGACCCTCAACATGTGAGTTTGTGTATTAGACCGTGAGGGCATGTGTTGTAGAACTGAGCCTCTGGACTGCAGCCACCGAGCAGAGAGGGCTCCCAGTTCTAGTTTGAGGACACTGATAACTGTCACCTGTAGGGACAAATGACTGAGTTCCTTGATAACCCAGTGCAGAAGTAATGAACTCAGAAGTAAAGGCATTGAACAGTCAAGTGAACCTGAGTGAACAGATGAGTACGTAAGTGAATGGAGAGGGAGGGGCGGTCGTCTTGATGTACACACATTGTATGCTCTTGTCACATCAGGGCCTTGGGATTTCTTGGGTGTTGTCAGTGAAACAGAGTTTCAGTGTCAACAGTACAGGCAAAGCCATCTCAGTAAACCCATCTGTGTACCCTCAGCCACACAGTAGTGTTTTGGGGACTACTCAGCAGTATGGTGACCCATAGTTTTTCTAGTGGTCATCCCTGTCATCCCCTTCTATGCAGAAGCTCCTTGGATTGGCAACAGTGAAAATTATTTCCTACGGGCCTGAGCAGAGCCCTCTGGGTGAAAGAATCCTCCGCATGGCCTCCCTTCCCTCCATCTCTGTCTCCCCTCCCCCTAGCCCCATCAAGGCGTCTGACTGGGAAGGTCTGCAGGGGTGCTGTGCATTTCCATGCAGGTATTCTGTGTACATGGTGCTTAGGAGCCTGCTGAGGCGGGCTAGGAAATCAAAGGGACCTGGAAGTGTAGAGCTGTGTTTTCAATCCCATGAAAAAGCCCTTGAGAATAGCTCTGAGCACCACTGAAATCACCCATTACCTCTTTGATGCCACTTGGAAAGGAACAGAGTTGGCTGATTTAGTACACATTTTTTTCCCTTTTTTAGCATCCTTTTTTTTTCAATTATTTGTGAGTTCATCTCCCTGCCTAAACTCCCTTCTCGTCCTTACCTATAAAAAGATGTCGCCTTCGATAGGAAGATTGGGCCCACATCAGAAACCTGTGTGGGAGAGACTGGCCGTGCACTTGCAGATAGAACCAGTCCGTCCAGCTCTGAGAGTCTCATCTCTTTTTGATTCCACAACGCCACTTTCATCTTATTTATGCACATGGAGATATTGATAAAGGGGAAATGTATCCAAACTGAAAATAATTGGATCCCCGCAGCCGACTCTGAGATATTAAAAGCAGCACCACTTGGCCGCGTCTTTGTCTTGTTAGGTTTGATCATAAGATCACAATATAGTAATCTGAGGCTCAAATTTCTGGCATAAAGATGCACTGTTCCAAACGTGGCCTCAGGGAGCATGACTGCCCACGCAGCCCCAGGATTGTCTCATCTGATTATTTTTCAACAGTTCTTGGCCCGCTGAGGTCAATGTTTTGTCTCTTTTGAGTGTTCCTCTATGCTTGACACCTTTTCCTGTCCTCTTTCTTTAAAAAAAAAAAAAAAAAAATGGGGAGTGGGGGAGAACTAGGAGAAATAGAAAAAAGGACTTTGCTGTGATGACCAGAGTCCATCTGCAGTTGGGTGGCATCTGCTCCCCACATGTCACTTCCCTCATTAACAAGCAATTGAATTAATTAAATGCTACTCAGAACACGCATAACAAGCTACCGGCAGTGTCCAAATTAGCACTGATAATCAAGGATGATTTCCTTTATTATCCTGCTAAGTGGTGTGCAGACTCTGATCTCCCTGTCTGCCCTCATCTATTTACATACCCCCAGCTTCTGCCTTTGGAAGCGGAGGTTATCTTACCTAGTTAATTTGCCACGATCATGGAGCATGGCGGATTGATGCCCTGCCCCGCCGCCACTACCGTGCATGGGCCCCCTCCCCGCGTGCCTTCCCCCAGCCCCAGCCTTTGTATCTCAAGCTCCCTGATAAATTAAAGGCCACCCCTGTGGTCTCTCAAGTGAGTAATAGAGGCAGAAATTTCATTTTGCAACTGGCTGATTTAATGATCCAAAGGGTAATTAATGGCCTGATTATCTTAATGTTAAATATGTCCGGCAGCAATTACTGTGACCTCCCGCTTGTCAAGGTCCGGGCTGTGCTCTTCTTTCAATTAAGTTCTCTGGGGCTTAATGGTATGAATAAACTCCTCTGATTCTATCATCCCGGACGCAGAGGGTTCAGGGAGCTGGGGGCTCGTTTGGAGTTTTAATCAGCCTGTCTTCTACTCTGGTGATCAGAGTTAACAGTTATAACAAGGACAGTTTAACTTTCTTCTTCCTCATGTAGACCCCTCACACACACACTTAGACTCCTTTTTTCTTGGTCTTTTATCTTAGTTATTGTTGCGTGTTTATCTCAACGCTCTGAGGGAGAATTCTGTTTGTGGAAGAAGCTGCTGTGCTTATAAAGCGCGTCTCTTCCGATATAAATTATCATGTGAGCGCTGTGGTTTTTCTGTTTGACAGGCTTAATTAATTGGCAGGAGCCCCCAAAAATGACAGCACCACTAATTGCAACTCAAAGTGAATTTCTGTCACCGTGGCATGCCTGTCGGCAGGCATGCCCCAGTCCTAGCCATAGCCACAGAGCAGGGCCACCCTCTCAGTGCCACACACACCCACCAACCCCCACATCCCCACAGCCCCTCCACGTTCCATGTGTCCAGGCAAGGACTGTGTGCTACACAGACCCAGCAATGGCAGGCTCCTCTAAGGAGCCGTGGCTTTGTAGGCATGCTGTCTGCTCACAGGAGTGACATTTACTGCCAATAAAGTTTATACGTTGGCGGCTCTGCAAACCCAACAGCTGTTCAGGGACCTCAGCTTTTACTTAAGATATTTTAGCAAGTTCTTTTAGCAAGCCGAGTAGGAATCGAGCTGAAAGCACCATAACTCACATAGAGATTCCTCCTGACTGGATGGGCCTCATTAGCACATTGCTAAATATGCTTGAGTTTACTAGAGCTCTGGGCCCAGATCAGAAATATTCCACTATAAATATTAAGCCAATTAGGAAAATGTACAAATGAGAAGTACATTAACACTGGCTTAAAAATAATACCTATAGATTACAGTGACAACAGATACAGCACTTTATCCAGCAAGCTGCAGTCAGGGAGCTTGGTGAGAATTCATGCTCAGTGCAGGGCTTTCTGATGAAGCTGTTCAAATAGACTAGCTCTAATTATCAGAAAGGCAATTTTAAGAAGATTCACCGTAAGTACAAGAGGACCTGGTTTTTAAAGGATATCTGTACTTACATTTGAGTTTGAACCGGATGAACCCAAACGGTGCGATTGGTGCATTGAGCCGCCTGCTGCTCATAAGTCCCCATTATTTATTTGATCCTGCAGGAAACTGATCTGTTCTGGAAGCTAGCCTTGCTACCAGGGAGCTGTCTTGAGCTAGAAACCCTGTACCATCTACTCTGAAATGTAGCCATGAAGACAGTGGAGGAGTTGGTGGGTGTTTTTTTTTTTTTCTTTTAATTTTCATCATCCCTCGTTGGTGAGAGTGTGAGTGGTCCAGTATATGCTAGATGTCTCCAGGTATCCCAGCCAGAGCTGGGCCTGGGTCCTGTTTGGGAGAGTGCGGGGAGGAATGGAATGAGAATATTAATGATTTTAGCATTGGGTTACATTATTGGGCCAATAAATACTCTCTGCAAATTTGATTCTCCAACAGCAGAGCATTTTCCAAAAGACCATTTCTTTTGGTGCCAGGTTTGTGGTTTTGCCTCAGAAACTCCTCTACAGAAACCTTTGCCTCTTTCTTCTTTTTTATAATGATGAGAAGGACAAGTAAACCTGCCTGGAGTCCCAGTGTCCTGTATACAACTCAGGATTATCCTCAATTCCCAACGAGGGAAGTGCAAGGTTGAGATCCATAACTTCCTTGCTGTGGGTCACAGACGCCACTTGAGCCATTATCTGATGCCGACATTCTTCCTCAGTTCTGTGGCTGTGTCTTCCCTGCTCAGTGTGTCACAGCAGACTACGCATCAGTGCAGCATCTAGAGAAGCCATTGTCTTAGCACTGCCTCCCTTCTCTTGCCTCCTGGCCCAGCTCACACGGTTGGTATCATGAGCCACTATGTGTGTGCACGTATATTAGTGTGAGCTTAATACGTGGAAGTCTCCCCACTTACAAAATCTGGTAGCTTCACTCGTGGTAACTGAAGTGAGAATAGCAAAGCATTATCTACTTCAGTTTGCATTCATGCAGCACCCCTGAACTTTGAGGTCACAAGGTCCTACTTCTGAAGGCTCCACCCTCTGCACTCAATACTAACCCTAAGAGCTTCTACAGAAAACAGTGCTGCAAACCCTGAATATCTGGGTCAACCAGTGTAGCCTCATCTTCCGGGCCAGCTTTTCATATAACCACGTCCTGCTCCTGCCTGAGCTGCTCATGTCTCTGACCCAGTGCTGTTAGTTGGAAATACAGAGCCTGTACTTCAAGGCCTCTCCATCGTATTTTTTAATCTCCAAGAGGAGATAGGGAGCCAGAGGGTTCCTCATTCTGATTCCTTGGCCAGCATCTTCTGTGATTTTTATTTTTTATTTCTTTGAAAAACAAGGTATTTCTTATATGTAAGGTGAATCTACTCATTAAACCAACCCGCTTAATCTTGTAGAATTCATGCTAAAAGAAAATAATATTTATGAAGTTTCCTGGTTTCTTCTTATATCTGGAAAGTAAAATCAGCTTTGTGTCTGGGTCCTGCATGCTACTGACAAAACGGATAAATGACCCATACCCTGCTATCATGATTTGGATCTGAAGTGTCCCCCCAAAAGTCTCGTGATTTTTGTTCTGGATTGTCTGTGAAATCATATGCTGTTTGGAGATTGGTGCCTAGTCCGGAGGGGTAGATTACAGGAATGTAAGTTGGGTTATAGGCATGTAGTGGGGGCTTACCACACCTTGCACGCTTGAATCCGGGAGGGGCTGGGATGAGACCTGGAAGGATGTGTAAGTTGCTTCCTGCGTTCCTTGGAGGAATAGATTAAACTTGCCTTGACTTGGCTTCCTGTTTGTAATATTGAGGAGCTGCCTCCACCTCTGCCTCTGCTGTGTACTTCCAATGATGCCAGCCATTCCTGAATGGACTGTGACCTTCAGAAACTGTGAGCTAAAATAAGCTTTTCCTCCCCTAAATTTGTGGAGGTTGGACATTGAGTCACATCAACGGAACAGTAACTGTGACACCACCCAGGGAGGGGTGCTGCAGAGCATGGGTGTCCAAGCTTTCACCTTTCCTCGTTTACATTGAGTGTAGAGGAGCTGTCTTGGGCTGCATATAAAATATGAAAGTAGTTCATGTAAACACAAAGTTCCTTTTTAATACTCTTATAACATTAAATGAAGATAATATAAGCCCAATTTTAATCATTAAATGAGAGAACTTACATATCTCCTTAATAGCAACAAATACCTACCTTTATAGGCACACAGACATATAGATAGAACGAAACACTATTATTAGAAAGCACCATTTTATTCTTCAAGTCACACAGAGTCTTGTAAAATCACGTGTGCAGGTTTTGATTCAGCTGACTTGTGTGTGGCAAGCACAGAAAGTGGATTGGTTGTCACATACATACTTCACACTCAAGCACAGCACAGTAAAAACATGTAATGGTGTTAAAAAACAGTATAATGGTGTTAAAAGTTAACAATCTTGTAGGGCAACATTTCTAGCTGTCCAGGACCTCATGTGACTGATGGGTCAGGGAGTAGATAAGCCTGTTTTAAGAAAGTATATCAGTTGTGCTAGGCCACATTCAAACCTGTCCTAGGCCACATGCAGGCTACAAGCAACAGGTTGGACAAGCCAGATGTAAAAGGTGTGATCTGCATTTTTTTTTCCAACTTGAGTCGGTACAGTGGTTTCCAGCATCATCTGGAGGTGGAGATGCACATTCTCAGATCCCACCCCAAGCCTATCCAGTCAGCATCCCTAGTGTAGGACCCTTGGATATATTATTTTGGCCTTTTTAGGTGATGCTAATACATGTTAAATTCAAAAAAACTTTGTTCTCCACCCTGCAGGTGGACTTTCTCTCTCAGCCCAAGCCCCTGGGCCTTACTCCCTACTTCTTAAAACCCCAGCCATTTGTTTTCTTCCTTTACTAGCCTCTTGTCTGACCTGTCATGTACAGAATACTATCCCAGCTGGAGAGCATCTCTTTGGGCCCAATTACAAGAGGATCACACGCTTAGTTCAAGAGGCATTTTTCCTAGGAATGCAAGCCTGATTCAACACAGAAAAATCCATCAGCTGCTACAACACATATATGAAGGCAATAAGAAACAAGTCATTATCTTAAGAAATGGAGAAAATGCATTTGATATATTTTTAGACTCTTTCACAATAGCAGGCCAGAGCAAGTCCCCTCCAATGGCATGAACAGCCAGTAGAGGAGCAGACCCAAAACCATACCCTGAGCAGGCTGTGCCCTGAAGGGCCTAGGACGGTGTAAGGGTAGGTGGAAGACACAACCTGTGTCCAGGTGAGCCAGTGAGTCTGAACCAGTGATCACAGCCCCATGGGGCTAGAGCTTTTAGGGGCCCTGCCTTTTGAAACTGGCCTCATCTTCCCTGTTGTGGATTAGGAAATTGACTGAGGTTGCTGCACTTGTGAATGCAGGAGCTAGGAGCCACCCATCTCCCACAGAACCCTCTTGGGAAGTGGTGGCTGGTTGAGAGGGGGTGAGGAGGGAGAAAGAACTTGGAGACAAAGTTGAACCAACAGGATTTCAGGGGCAGAATCAGCACTCTTAATCAAACTGATGGAGAGTTGTGAGAAAGGGCATGAATTCCTGATAGTGTCTAGGTCACTTCCCAGGGCCATTAATCCTTGAAATGGCAAACAGAACAAACTGTATACCTTCTATTCAAAAAATCTTGACCCCTTAATGTTCGTCTTAGTAAAGGCAGAAGTTGCAAACATCTGTGCCCTTAACTTTGATGAAGTGCCTCAGCACTTCCTGGTAACTGAGGCTATCCTTGACTGTCTGTTCTCTGGTGGCTTCATAAAGAATCATCAAATTTGAGTCAGCCCCTTCAAAGCCAACAGGCAGAGCAGACCTCCTTGCTGTAGACTACTGATGTCCTCAAGAAGTTACTTAAGCTTTAGGGTGGGAGAGTCAGTGGCAATACCATTACAGCTTCAGGTAACTAAACATTATTTATAACTGATGTAAGAGTTCATCAACTTGGAGCCTAAAGACAGGCATTACCTGGACAACACATCACTCATTCTAAGGAACTCAGTCATATAAAACATGATCAAATGCAAGTACCCTGGAGGCCAAAAATGTGATCACAATGTTTTACAGGGGAGATTCTCTAAGGGCAACCACAGGTATGTTCTGCTGGTCACATCTTCATCTTGATGAAACTAGGAAGATGGTATGTTTAAAATCAAAGATGACACCTTGGTAGGGAAAATGGCCTGCCTGTAATTTAATCCATGGTTTGGGCCAGGGCTGAGTTAGCCAGTGGGTCTGTCACTAAAGGATCCTCAAAGCCAGGCATGTAGTTTATGGGCATAAAATCAGAGCTGTACATATCATGCCTTCTCTTGCTTTGCATTCAGCCTGGGATGGTAACACCCAGTGCAGTTCTGTGCATTGAAAAATAGCTATCTCTGAAATGCCAACTCTTCCCAGCTGAGGTGTTGAAAAGAGCTTACCAAAAACTCACCCACAACACTGTGGGGCCATCTTGATTCGGCTCACTTAGCAGATGGTTAGCATCCTTCAGATTGTCAGAGGCAGGGCCTGTGAGAGCCTTGGAACCTCCCAGGTGTAAGACAGATTAACTGACAGAGGTGAGTATATTTTTATTCCAGATTGCCTGACTGTATCTTCCTAAACACATTAAATGGGAACAGATATAATCACAAGTTTTGTTTCATTCAAGGGGACCTATAGAAAGTGCTCAAATAAATATTTGAAAAATTGTATTGATTTTTAATTGATTTTCCCTAAATATGGCTCTGAGACATGATTGCTGAGAAGAAAGTAGAAGTAAGCGGCCCCCCAAATGCTCCGCAGAATATCAATCCAATAGAAGACTTTACATTCAAAATACAGTGAATGCCAAAACTCAAGTAATGTGGCAGCACATTACCTGCATGGGCTCCGTATTACTGTGTAAAACCGAAGCTCATTTAAAAAGCCAGAAAACAGTTTAGAAGACTTTAGAGCACAGGGTCTCCTAAGGCCTACTGTGTGTAAAGCTGTATTTCTAGAAGCACAGAGGTTAAAAATTGGGTTTGTATTCTACCGTGGGGGTCTACCCAGCAGTAAAGACAGACCCCCTCAGCTATTATAATATAAGATTGGTGAGGATGTTACAACAGCAACAATACAGATGTAACACCGACATTCTTAAATTCTCAGTAAAAGACTTCATCAACAAAAATAAAAGTGTCAATAATATAATTTCCTATCTCAGATAACCTTATAATTATTTCTCTTTGTTTGTTTTCAATACTTAGAAGTCGGCCCAAAGCCTTCACACTGAGTTTACTTTTTGAAACTGGGTCTTGATAAGTTGCCCAGAGTGGGCTCAGACTTGTGATCTGTCAGGCCCAGTGGCACAGACGTGTAATTCCAGAACTCTGGGAAACAAAAGCAGGAAGATCTCAAATTCAAGCCCAGCCTGGACAATTAAGCAACTTAGGCAAACCTTGTCTCTAAATCAGAGAAAGAAAAATGAAATGGCTGGTAGAATAGCACCGTGGTTAGAGTGCCTGCCTAGCCAAGCAGCAAAACCCTGAGCTTGATCCCTCAGTACCACGCAAGCCAGGCATGAGAGCACATGCCCATAATCCCAGTATTTGGGAAGCTAAGGCAGAAAGATTGCCATGAGTTCAGTGCCAGCCTGGGCTGACGAGTTTAGGACCATCTTGAACTATAGAGTGAGAACCTGTCTTAAAAAAAAAAAAAAAAAAAAAATTGGACCAAGGATACAGCTCGGTGTGAAAGCTAGACCCCTAGTACCACAAAAAAGTGATTTTAAAATTCTTCTACTATTATTATCATATTTATTGACAGTTTTAATTCACTTGAATGAGTTTTCTCTTGACAAAGCAAATATGAAATTTACTAACCCTCTGGAATCAACCCTTTTCATTTCTCCAAAAACCAACAATACCAGTATTTGTATCGCATGATACAATGACATCTGAGGGTTTTGCCAACAATCCTAATAGAGGCAACCTCTCCCCAAGTACCGAGTCAGATATCTGTTCCCAGGCTGTGAGGAACAGAGCAGTGCACTCTTCCCAAGTGAAGTAAATTTCACCAGGATCAGGTCTCTTTAGGGAAAAGATACCAGGGCTTAACTCAGAATTCTGGTAATAGCTTAGAAGAAATGTCTGAGACCACAGAGCACCAAGACCCAAGATGCAGTGGGGACAAACATCTACAGGCAGGAAATATGGACCTCTCCAAGGAGGTTAATGGCTTGTAGGTAGAAACAAATATAAAAAATATGGTAAATGTTTAATGTTCTCAGTTTATTGCGCATCGTCACTAATCTCCCTCCCAACGCTCCGTCACTTTGAGAAGCCCACCATTCTCACCGCTTTCCGAAGCAGCTGTGGGAGTCCCCTTTCTTGAGTATCTTTAGTTGCGCTCTTGTGGCAGCCTCAATGTTCTGGACTGATTCAAAACATTTATCTTTTTTGTTCATTTTGACTCTGACAAAAAGCCCGAAGTCACACAGTTCCAGATTGGTGAATATGGTGATTGAAGACACACCATAATCTTTTTATAATCTGTTTTCCCAGCATAACACCGAGCAACAGCACTCACTCTATTTTTTTTTAATCATACCTCATAGAGACCCATAGGGGTCATCTGGCAGGCAAGTGGCAATGTGCAGCTTCCCTGTGGGAGCTTGTGCCCACACCTACCTGTTGAGCTTCTGGGCTTTGCTGCTTGCTCTCTACTGAGAGGTCAGTGAGAGGAGAGTCACTGTGTGTGACATCAGGTGACAGGGCCAGCAGGTTATAGGATGCACAGTGACAGTGGGTCTGTGCCTATATGCCCAGGATCTCACTTGCTTCACACCCACCTCCAGCCCTGTGACACAGTTTTTCAGATGTTTGGTGATCACATAAGATCTGAATGTTGTAGGAACCCAGTGGCCAGAAACATGGCAGCTGAAATCTGTGCTTTCCAGGTACTGGGAAGATCTGATGTGTCTTGAGTCTCTGGTTATATGCAGTTATTTTTACCCAGCTTCATGTTGCTTGTGCCCACCTTCCTGCCTGAGATGAAGGATTCAGGGGCCAGCTTTGTAAAATTCAGGGTGTCTGCTTCTGGCCAGGGTCGGGGTCCACTGAGCACCTAGTGTGAAGGAAACATGTAAGGGGACATTGCAGCACTTACTGGAAATAGCAGGTTTGACTCGCACTTCCAGTCCAGGTTCTGCAGTTTTAATCCTGATGAGAATACCTCTCCCTGTGGGCAAGGAAAGTTGAGACCACGACTGCCTGAAGAAGTGGGACACAGGCAGAGAGCAAAGGGCTGCAGGGTCTTAGCCCTGAGGAGCTGGTATGATGGTGTAAGCCTGCAGTCCTAGCAGTCTGCGAGTCCGAGGCAAAAGGATTGTCAGTTAAAGCAGTGATCCCCAACTTTTCTGACATTATGGGCCATTGGTTGAAGACCATCCTGGGCGGGGATAAGGGAGTGCATTTGTTATGTAGTAGGTTGTTATAGGATAGCTATGAAATGGAAACGGCAGGAAAGGAGTGGAGACCACAGCTCCACCTGCCAGATCAACAGCAGCACTCGAACCTGAGGGGACGGGAGCACGCTGAAAGGAGACCAAGTTTCCATCACCACTGACCTCCTACTCCTTGCTCCTCTGTCCAAGCTGCTCAGTCCTTCCAGGGCCATGAATTGGCACTGGTCCACAGCCCAGGGGTTGGGGACACCTGAGTTAGAGCGCGGCCTGGACAACTTAGTTACTTAGCAAGATCCTGTCTCAAAATAAACAACAGTAACAAGAAAAGACTGAACCAGGATGTCTACCAAAAGATGAATGGATAGAGAGGATGTGTTTATACACAGTAGAGTACTGTTCTGCCATAAAGGTAAATTTGAGTCATTTGTAGGAAAATGGTTGCATTTGAGTACATCATGCTTATTAGCAAGATGAATCAGACACAAGATTAAATATCACATGGTTCTCCTAGAAAATTAAAACGTACAGAAGCAAAAGAGCAAAATAAAAGAGTGACGGAAGAAAGTAGGAAGATTGATTTTGTGGAGAGAAAAAGAGGATGAGAGGTGGGAAGAGGTAAGAGAGGTAAACATGACCAAGATGCAGTGTATATATGCACCAGTTTCTCAGGTTGAGTGTAATTATTATATGCTGCAAATACATACTAATACAAAGAACAATTTGGAGGGAAAAAGAACTGGTGATGCATCTTATTGGGAAGACCTGAGTTCCATCCCCAGTACCAAATAATCAAAACCAAAAGCCCTGGTAGTAGCAGAACTGTTACTTCAGCATCCCAGTAAGTTCAGTCTTCTAAAGCATTTTGAGATCAGAAAAGATATCTTCCGAATTCTATTTTAAAGATTAAATCAGGAAAGCAGGAATTATGACTTATCTCTTTGGTCAACCTTGGATACTTTGAAAGGCAGCTTAAGAAATAGCCTGTGGTGTTCAGAGCCTTTCACAGTGGTCCACTGTCTACTGCCAGTGAATGAGCATCCATCTTGTCATCTAGGAAGCAGGAAGCATGGCACCTATTTCCTAAGGTGCCTGTGGAGTTTATGTGAGAATGCGGATGAGCACTTAGGAATGCTACCCATCTGGGAAGAATGTCTTAAAACGTGTTGGTGACAGGGAGCCCAGTGATAAAGCTGTTTGAATAGATAGCCTGGTGCCCAGGTAGAAACTTAGACTCCTCCAAACTACTGGGTGAATGTGCCCGTCCACCAGACCTCTGCAAAGCCCAGCTACCTTCCCCATGTTGAGTTTCCTGCCAGGAGAGCTGTGGGCAGGGTCCAGTCAAGAACCTGTAGGTTCAGCATGCAAGGCTGGCCACTACCACAATTGGGCAAGCCAAGTGACCTGCAGTATGCCTGCCCACCTGTCTCTGCAGCCCGTCTTCCTCCCTACTGCCTTGGGTGTGGCACCTTGCAGGATCTTATGGGTTTAGGAGCCCAGGACAAGGAAGAGGCCTCTCCCTAATCACCAGTTAGGCTGGAAAGGATCCCATGTACTCAGAGTATGGGGGAGGAAGGATGCGAATAGGGGCTTTTCGGGCAAGGTGAAGGCCATCTTTCCTCTGATTCATCTGCCCTCCGCAAAAGGCCCTCTTGGACTCACAGCCACAATGTGAAATAAGCCACATTTGCTAGGAGACAGGAATCGTAAAGTTGAAGTCATACTCAGACAATGTCTATGATTCTTTAATGAGACCCACTGGCTTCTTACTTTCTACTATAGCATTTCCAGTGGGCAGCAAGGACCCCTGAACCATGAAGAGCTACTGTCGCCAAGGCACACCAGATACTTTCTATTCCTGCTTGTCGGAGCAACTTCTCAGATGTTGTGTGCAGTCATAGGATAGGTATGACATGCTCTGATGGCCTGAGGGACACAACCTCTGGCCTTGCTCACTCTAGGCTGCAAATGCTAGGTATGTTGACTTCCTAGCTGCGGTTCCTGAATCACAGGGGTCCTTTGGACACTGAGACTGTTGTTCTCACCTGAAACCCACCAAGCATGTCAACTGCAGGGAAGGGCTTCAGATGAAACCGGGTATATTGATCCCAGGAATCTTCAAAGTGATCCAGCAGCCTGATGTAGAAAATGCTGAGAGGAGTGGGCAGGAAGCACAGGCTACCATGAGCCTTCGGCATGTGGGAAGGGCAGAGCCCCAGACTCCAGGACACTTACCTGGCCTCAGTGGGACCTTTTTCAGCTGTATCTGCACTGGATGTGAGTGTACAGGCGAGTCAAGCATGAACACAAAGCCCTTGAAGGTTAGACGGCCACCATTCTAACTCTATCGGGGACTAGGAAGAGGCTGCCTCGCTGCAGCAACATTTCAAGGGCTCTGCCTGATGTCCTGCTTGAGGTTTTGAAGTTACTAGGCCAAGAGGAGTTGAATAACTTTCAAATACAGGGCTTTGAGTTAGGAGGGGCGGTGGTAGCCTCTTCAGCATCTCAGCCCCCTGTTGTTGCCGCCTGCTTGTTATTCCATGTGCGCGGGATGGATTTTATTTCTGAAATACACGTAACCCAGGCTGGTTTTCATCCAGCTGTGAAGTGGCCATCAGAGAAGAGCTACTCTAAACATGCTGTTCTCCAAAGCCCAGAACCTTTGCTGACATGTTGCTAGTGCTGCATCAGGAACTCCAAAAGGGAGCAGCATTGAGCTAGTGGGGTGGACACTGGGGGATGATTATCGGAAGGGACTCTCACAGGAAGCAGAGAACATGTAGAAAAAGGAGCACTTTCTGTGTGTATGTTTACAAGGAAATCCTGTGTGCTGATGCAAGGGTTTGGGGTCCAGTTGTTGCTAGAACGACCCTTTCTAAAATGGGGCCATTTTGCTGGTTTCTGATACTGAGTTTAAACACTACCCAGTTGGACTACATGTTAAATGAAAGGCCAAGAACCCAGTTCCAGTGCTTGCCACACTGCCTTGCAATGTCCCCGGTGCTGTCCATCAGGGCCCGTCTGCTGGGAAACTCCTTCTGCCACTCAGTATTAAATTTCAAGTCACTTTGGCTTTCCCTCACAGCTCTTCTGCTGGAATTCAATAAAGCAGTTCTCTGCTGGCTTGGATGGGCACAAATTTAGCAACATGGTAGCCGCTGGCAGTGGCCCTGTGGGCTGCACTCTCCAGGCCTGGAGTGGCTGTGTATCCTGAAAACCCCTCGCCCACTGCTTGGCCTGCTAGGTCCCATACCATTGTCATCCCAGAGCTGTGACAGGGCTACTCTGCAGATCCATCTACTAAAATACGAACCTCAAGAAGCTCTGACTTGCCCGCAGAAGTGATTCTGCAAAAGTCATTACCAGAAGTGTGAACAACTTATTTTAAATGTCCAAATATGTTGCCATCTTTTTGAGATTGTTCAGCTAAATCATAAATTTGTACAGTTGGATTACCCAGGGCAGGCGGCATATTTTTCTCCTAGACTTCTAATTTATATTGAGATAAAATTTGCATATTCCTTACACACGTCTTGGTTCCTGTGCTGAGCTGGATGTTTGACATCTCTGTGCCTCACTTCCTCAGTCTACAAAGGAGGGGATAGATATGGTTCCTACCTCATGAGGAATAGCTTGGGAGGTGACTGAGCAGTATGTTCAACTTGGCACTAAGTTTCTTATCTTCAAAATAAAGGCCAAATTCTATCTAGGTGTCATCTACTTACTAAGGAAAATCACCAACCTTTTTTTGTGGTACTAGGGATCGAAAGCAGGGCTTGTGTATTCTAGAAAAATGCCCTCCCACTGAGTGACAGCCCCAGCTCTTGTTTGGTGATAGCATTGCTGAGTTGCCTATGCTGGCCTCAAACTGTCTGCCTCTACCTCCTAAGTAATTAGAATTACACATGTGCACCACCATGCCCAGCCACCGAGCTTTTAAAAAGGGAAAGATGCTAAGAGCCAGATACTTTCAGAGAGTCTAGAAATGTCACTCAAAAGTAACCGTGAAGAAGCTGATGATGTGTCAGTGATAGAGCACTTGCCTACCAGGTGACATCCGAGGCTCAGTTCCCAGCACTAAAAAAAAAAATAAAATAAAATAAAAATTAGGGGGAAAATCCCAAAGAGGAAAAAAAAACCTGTAGCGTGTACGTGGCATACATGCCATAAAACAGTACCTCAGATGATCAGCCGATTTCGTCAGTAACTACAGTAACACCTAGTACTGAGCCAGCCCCTTTGGGAAGGACAGGAATGATGTTTCTGGAAAGACAATTCAATTATTTTCTAATCAAGTAGTATGAAATAATATATGTTACTTATGCACTAAATTATGTGGCTAAGACTGTGAGTAGCACGTTTCAAAAGAGAATGAGGTCATATTTCTTCCTGGGGAAGTGGACGTCATTTCTCAGCAGGGACACCCCGCACATCTCTGCCGCATATGTGATGTGTTAGGTGAGACGAGGCTCAGCCAGGCGAGGCTTCTTCACCTGCGACTTACGGAAGCCAGGGACGAATGACCATTCCAGAGACTCTTTGTACTGTGTCCCAAGTCACAACCTTCAGAGGACCAACAGCAGGTCCTGAACTGGCTTATCCAGCAAGGGAAGGGCATGTTCCTGTGTTCTGATAACATAGACGGTTCTTACTGACATGAGATAATTAGTCAGTGGGGAGCAACTGGCAGGTGAAAAAAAGTATGTTTCTTAAAAGTAATAATCCTTATTGTTGGCCAAGGTTGATGTAATTGCGCACTGCGCCCTCATCCCTAATACTGCAGGTGAGAGTAAAAGTTGAGAAAACATTCCCAGAAATTGGCAGTATGTATCAGCAGCCTTTATTTATTTATATATGTATGTATTTATTTGTTTATTCATTTATTGAGACAGGGTCTCGCTCTGTAGCCCAGGCTGGTCTTGAACTCATGATGGAGCTCAGGCTGGCCTTGAACTCAGAGCAATCCTTCTGCCTCAGCCCCCTACGTGCTGGGATTACAGGTGGCCACTACCTTGCCCAGCTTATGTGGTGCTGGGGAATCGAAATCAGGTACTTAGCACTTGATGTAGCACTTGCTAGGCAAGCGCTTTAGCCGCTGAGCCATTCCTCCAGCCTCTCAGCAGGCTTTAAAATGACACAGTTTTTGGCTCAGCTGTTCCCTTAACATTTATTCTAAAAATTATGTGCAGGAATGTGTATTTCAAAAACTATTCAATTGGATCGTTGTCTATACTACTTAATATTTTAAATCAATCAAAACTCCAAAATAGGTGATTAAATATTGATCTATTTTAGTATATATTTATTACATTACATAAAATTTGTGTGTGATATATGACCTATGATAAAATCATATACATAATATATAAGTAAATATATATTCACATGTTTTATGTGATGCGAGCCATTCATTCTTTATGTATGGTTACTAGTCATACCATATACAGTGTGGCACTTTTGCCATTAAATATCATATAGCCGAAAATGTAATAATGGAAAGATGGTCACCATACAGTAGACGTAAAGCATCTTTTAAATTAGTGTGGGGTCCTGACTAGGCCCCAGATAATGGAAGGAGAAGGCCGGAAGGAGTGGAGCCACTCCCTCTTATCCCAGGCCCAGGATGGCCCACAACTCAGGTTTCATTACCCAAATTCCTGATTTTCCCCTGCTCCCATACCCTTACCAGGAATCATGTGGTCAGGTTTTGAAAGACCCACCATGCAAATTAGACAGCTTTCAGAACCCCCAGAATTCCTCCAATCGTTGACTGGCCCTTGCCCTGTTACCCTAGCTGATCCTCGTCCCCTTCAACTGCTTGTAAGCCTGGACCCTGTGAACAGCAAACGAGCTCTTACCTCTGAGTCAGTCTCCGGGATGCTATTCCGTCATACTCACGGCCACTGGAGACCCTGCTCCCCAGCCTTCACTGGTTCCTGATCGCCAGTGGCTAACGGTGGCCAGAGACCCTGGAGACTGCCAAATTAGAATGCCCCACAAGTTGTTCATTTTGACTATTTCTAGGGCATAGAATTCTGATTCGTTCCTATTTCTTGTTTATTTTCTAATTTTCTGCCATTTAAAACCTTTATGTAGGTTTTTAATAAGATATCTCAGAGACTGAAGTCTTGGAGCAAAAGCTTTGCCTGTGACGTGAATGACGTGTCTGTGCCCCTCACAGGTATGAATAGACCACCCTGCGGCACACTTGTCTGCTCTCAGTAATAACTCGGCCCTGTGCTCCAACATGGAGGTAGGAGGAGGCATCACCCTGGGACTTGAGCCTTTTGCTGCTACTTATGAACACTACAGCCTTGAGACTTGCCCTCTCGAGAGCTCAGTTTCCTCATTTGTAAGAGATCCTGATAATTCTTTTGTTCCCATAGGCTGGATGTAACGGGATCAAGTGACTAGGGGCAGCTGCATTAGAATCATAAGACTAATTTCACAGGTCTCTTGGCAAGTGAGGACAACTGTAAAATTCCTCAAAAAGTGAGTTACAGCTACTGTGTGATTCAGCAGTTCTACACCTGTGTATATACATGAGAAATGAAAATATATTCCTGTACCAAAACTTACACATTAATATTCACAGTAGCACTATTTCTACTAACCAGAAAACCAAGCCAATATGTTCATTGGTCAGTGAATGGATAAATAAGATGTGAAGTAGACGTAAAACGGGCTGTTACTCAACATGGATGCGTGACATACTACCACACTGTCGGTGAATCTTCAGAGTGTGCAACGTGGAAAAAGCCAGTGATAAAAGCACTCATGTCGTATGATTGTACTTGTAGATGTACAGAGTTGACAAATCCATAGTCAGTAGAATGGTGGTTGCCAGTGGCTGGGCTCAGGATAGGGGATGCATGGGGAAATGGACAGTGAGTGCTGATAGCTGTAGGATTTCTCTTCGGGGTAATGAAAATATTCTACAATTGATTCTCATGACAGTTACATGACTATAAGAATATTAAATCTTTGAATTGTGTACTCTAAATAAGTGATGACAGGTTATGTGAGTTATGTCTCAGTAGACAAAAAGAAAAAAGAGTGTTTAAAATTTGAGGTGCCTGGGCTTAAACTCTGGCCCCTTGTTGCTAACTCTAGCTCTGGGCAGAGTCTAGCCTCACAGGATGTTGATGTCCTCTGTACCAAAAAGAAATCATCCACTTCCTCAGACGGTTCTGAGCTGTATAAGTGTGTAACATCCCATTGCAATATCACGTCAGTCATTGTGTGTGACATTATTGCCTTCCTATGTTTAGGTTCCCCCCTGGACTTCTACTGCCTTAAAATGCCTCAGGTAAAATCTTGGTGAGATGCTATCTTTGTCTTCTGTTGCTATAGGGAAATTCCTATGGTTGGGAAATTTTATAGAGAAAAGTGGCTTATTTAGGTCAAAGATCAGGAAAGCCAAAAGCGTGTTGCCACCGTCTGAACTGATTCTCTGAACCCTGTTGATGAGTCTTGGAGTGTGGCTTCCAGAATCCCTTCATCTCTAGGACACAGATCACATCACAAACTGTCCCAAGGCCTTAGGCCACTGTCATCTACTTGGACTCTAGACCCTTTCTGGGTCCACAGCGCCCTCCTCCCTCGCTCTGCCCATCCAGGATAGCTACCTCTCTACCACCACCCACCAGCTGTCCAATCAGCTCTGCTGCTGGTCATGTGCCACCTAAACTGTCAGGTCCTAGTTTGGTCTGTGAAGCTGTTTACACAGAAACATGTGCTGACACTCTTCCAGAAGAATCAGAGACACTGATGACCGCCACCTACTGGCTTCCCAAGGTAACCTGGGCTGCCTCCAAGAAGGCAGGGAAATGACAGAGAAGGTTATTGACTTCCCAAGAACCCAGTCAGTGATTTTTGAGTTCTAGACAGTCCTTTATAGTAGCAACCTCCTCATTAAAGATCAGTAACAGTTTTCATTAGAGAGTTGTCCTTTCCAGATCTGTGCTTTGCATTTGAGCTGGTGGAAAGAGAGGAGTCTCAGAGTCTAGGGCTCCATTGAGAAACCCTGGTTCTCAGCTGTGTAGGCCACACCTCAGTCATGTCCCTTCTCATGATGTTGATGTTCTCTTCAGAGCGGGGGCTAATAAGCAAGACTACCAAGGGGCCCTTGGAGGTGGGAGTCTGTGATTCCCTCTTTTCTCCCCCTCTCCTGTGTGTGTGTGTGTGTGTGTGTGTGTAATCAGTTATGAAAGGTTTAGACATTTCTTTAGTGTTAGAGTAACTGTAGACAAAAGACACCATATAAAAAAGACATCTCCAGTTCTCCATGTAAGTGCCTGACAGAGTTTTCAGAATGGACAACTCTTCATCGAGTTGCCATGCAAAGAGGCTGGGGTGGGGACACATGTGACACACTCCAGCGAGTTAATGAGCAGTTTTCATTCGGCCTGGCACAAGCTGTTCATACAGTTTTAATAAATTCAAACTCAGCAATTTCAAGTTCATTTTGAACATCCACAAAGTCCACTAACTCTTACCATGAAATAATAGCCCATGTAAAATGTGCCACCTGAACACAGGTATTTCTGAACCAAAAGAGATGTGTAGAAATGTAATAAAGTGTTTATTAAACAGTGACTAAAGTTCCTTTTCTGCAACTCTCAAGTTTTTTTTTAATTTCCAATTTCTTCATTTACTTAATTAACAGTATATGGAACAGTCATTAAAAACTAAGTTCTCTTTGTGAAAGAATCCACAAAAGACCGACTGTGTGTTACAGAATTTTCTTTCTTTGTAGCGTCTGAGGAAAGCAAATCTGCAGAGACAAAGTAGACAAGTAGATGTGTGATTCTGGAAATGAGAATTTCTAGTCTGCATGAAGACTCTTCTTGTGATGATAGAAATAGTCTAGAACCAGCATCTACTGATAGTTGCCCGGCTTGGTGGATTTACTAAAAACCACAAATCAGTTATCTAAAACAGGCCAATTTTATGGTATCTAAGTTATACCTCAGTAAATCTGTTAGGAAAGAAAAGACTTCATACTGCCTGCCCCCAATCAGGGGACACCTACTTCACAAAGAAAACACAAGACCAAAAAAAAAAGGCAGCTTCAGTGAGGGTTGTGGCACAGAGATGCACTGCTCCTTTCCCATTGGTCATCTGGTAGTGAGCTGTGTTCCAGGTGAGTGAGGGCAGGGCTTCTCGGCCTAGAGCTCTGCTCCTAGGGTTTTAAAGCCTGCCAGGTAAATATGGAACCTGTTGGGTTTCTGTGGTTTCTGAAATAGCCAAGGACCTGCTGGCACAGTGGGCTC
The DNA here is from genome assembly GCA_004027205.1 of Ctenodactylus gundi. Taxonomy (NCBI): domain Eukaryota; kingdom Metazoa; phylum Chordata; class Mammalia; order Rodentia; family Ctenodactylidae; genus Ctenodactylus; species Ctenodactylus gundi. The sequence continues at coordinate 6,585 of PVKB01001139.1, read as the reverse complement.
CTAGGGACTCCTGTCAGGAGTCTTCTCTCAGCTGCCTTGGTAAGCCTGTCGCCTTCACACTCTGCGCAAACCTCACCCGCCTCCATGTGTCCCTGACACATCCTGAGAAGAGCCTCTGACAAACAGCAACAAGTGTTACCTAATGTCGTTCGTGCTGCCACTGATGCTAGGCTTGAAATCTGTGTGTGAGTAAGTAGCTCAGAATTTGAGGTTTACTTGGAGAGGAAGAAGCAGCAGGAGTGAGTCAGAACCAGGGAAGCCTGGCAGGGTGGTGAAGGGAGAAGGCCCTGGCAACATCAGTGACCAGGGCAGTGGCTACAGACAGCTCTGTTGTTTGCCAGACCTGTCCAGGACAGCAGGGTCCCTTCATTCAGACTGTACTTCCAAGTAAGATCCAGAAAATAAGTAGGACAGATTTCACAATTGGAGGGTTTCATGGTGTGTTAAGGTCTTGGAGATATCAGTTTCCAACTACTCATAAGTTATCTTGACCTCAGTGTATGAATCAAGATGCCATATCGAAGCCGTGCCTTCCAGAATGTGCTCATCTGTGAATTATAATCCCAGCAAATGATAATAGATGTTTCTGGGGGTGATGGGGATACGTTTGAGAACTGCAGGAAATTAAAGGGATTGATGTCTCTGTGGTGTGCACAGTTTTCCACCTAGTGAACAGAACAGCCCTGGTGCTGCCAGCACCCACCATGTCAGTGGTCCCCAAACGTACTTAGCAACAGAACCCTTCCCAAAGAAGTACCTACCAAGGGTACAGGGCCACATTTTTTGGAAGTGACTGTATCCTATAGAGCAGTAGTCCCCAGCCTTTTTGACACCAAGGACCAATTTAGTTGAAGAGCATTCTCCCAAGGACCAAGATTGGTGTGGGTTGGGGGGCGGGGGCTGGGGGGGGCCTTGTTATTTAGTAGGTTGTTGGAGGATAGTTTTGCAGTGGTCAGCAATGACAGGAGGGGAGCAGGGGGTGAAGCTCTGGCCCCTGTCAGATCAGCGTAGAGCCTAATAGGAGCCACTGAAAGGAGACAGCTTGCCACTCGCCTCCTGCTCACGACGCAGGTGTCCTGACAGCCTGGTCCTTCCATCCACAGCCTAGGGGTGGGGAGCAGTATTCACCCCAGTGATAACCATTGTTTCCTGTATCATGTGTAGTCTTCCTATGCTGAATTTTTTTTTAAGACAGCTTTGAAAACAGTGGTAAGGGGTGGAGGAATGGCACAATGGTTAAAGTGCTTGCCCAGCAAACTCAAGTCCCTGGGTGATTCCCCAACACCACGTAATCTGGGTGTTGTGGTATACACGTATAATCCCAGCACTCCAGGGGCTGAGGCAGGAGGATTGCCATGAGTCCAGACCAGCCTGGGCTACAGAGAGAGAACCTGTCTGGAAAAAAAAAAAAAAAGTTAAAGCGGGCTGGAGGAACGGCTCACCGGTTAAAGCACTTGAACAAATGCTAAGTCAAGTGCTAAGTACTCGATTTCGATTCCCCAGCACCACATAAGCTGGGTGTGGTGTCGCACGCCTGTAATCCCAGCACTCGGGAGGCTGAGGCAGGAGGATTGCTGTGAGTCCAAGACCAGCCTGGGCTCCATAGTGAATTCAGGCCAGCCAGGGCCGCAGAGCGAGACCCTATCTCAAAAAAAAAAAAAGTTAAAGGTTTTTTATGCTGAAATAAATATGTCATTATATATATTTATATATATATATATGTATGTATGTATGTATGTATGTATGTATATGTATATCTTTTAAAGCATTATTTTTAAAGACAGGGAAGTAGCTCAGTGACAGAGCATTTGCCTAGCATGGAAAAAACACAGCGCTGGATCGCCAGCACCATCAAAAGGCCACAAAGCATTCCTTCTAATGGCGTCATAGTAACCATCAATGATTGAGCCATCATCTAATGGTTTATGTGTAGAATTTAAGAGCATTTGTACTGAAATTCCGAAGTTATGCTAGAATGAGTGCATCCGTGTGTACAACTTGTGGGGCTTGGTATTCTTTTCTAAGAATAGGTCCTAGAGGAGATAGCCGTGTCGTAGGGTAGGGATTCCTTGGGAGTTCTTCAGTCAGCTTTACTCCATTGCTGTCTGGGAAGATCCCTCTCTCCACATCCACCGCCCCTCTCCTCCCCTTGGAGCCCACTCCTACATCACCTGTAGGCTCACGTCTCTAAAGTTTCTTCCATTCTCATTGGGGTGCTGCTAAATTTGAACCTGCTCTGTGGGTTTGGGTCTTCCAAAGGTATATAACCAAGGGATGAAGAGAGAAGAGAACAGCGGAGGAGAGATGTTCATTTTAAAGAATTGTCTTGTGAATCACACTAGCAAATCTGAAAGGCTGGCCACAAGTTACTGCTGAGGTTCTGAGACAAAATTCCTTGTTCCTCAGGAAACTACAGGTTTTGTTCTAGGTGCCTTCAGCTGACTGGATGATGTCTACCCACCTTAGTGAGAGTCACCTCCTTTATGTGAAGTCAGCTGACTAGATATATTAGCCACATCCTCAGAATGTCCATGACAATGTCTGATGAAATCACAGGGCACCATGGCCTGGCCACATTGACTTGTAGAAGTGACTGTCATACTTACTGTCAGTTTAGATGCCCAGAGAAATCTATTCCAGCAGAAACCACTAGATGTGCCTTTTCCCGTCCTATGGGAGTGGGCGTATTCTTTCAGGCTCTTATGCCTCTAATGTTTTCCCTAGGTACGAGCATCTCATTCTGAGCATATAGAGTTCTTCCACTGTCACCACACATTCTTGATCGCACCTGACTCCTGTTGTGCTGGAGTGTACTAAGTCTGCCTCTGGCCCTTTCCTTCTAAAAGGATCCTGAACTTGAGCAGGACTGGTCATTCTGCAAACCCCATTGACCTGCCTTGATTTTTTGGCCTTGCCTATGCCCTTGCTGGACCTGGCATGTCCCCAGTCCGTGTGGTTAAGAGAATGACCATGCCTGCTGTCCCTTCTTTCTCACCTCCAGCTCTGCCCTTCACTGCAGCAGAAGGTCCAGTTATACTGTGATACGAGGGGCTTGAGCAGGAAGATCTCAGGAAGAGGACATGAGGCAGAAAAGCAGTCTGATACCCCATCTATGCAAGCGTTCAGTAGTTAATAAAAACATCTATGTAAAACCACAGCAAGGCAAGGGGTAAGAGGAGATGGGCTACAAGGAGGAAAGAGCACCTGCAACTAAGTCACCCGGAGAGACAGGGGAGACTCAGAAGGAACACCTATGCATAGGTAGGGATGGTGCCCCAGGCCAGTAGGTTCAGGTATATTTCACCATTGCTAAAGACTAGCTTTGAATGCAAAGGGGGCAGGCAGTGAGAAATTGTGATGGGTCTGAAATTATACTCAATTGTCAAAGTGGCTTACAGTAGTTTAGCTAGTCAACACTTAGAACTCCTAGGTCAGAGACCAAGGTTCTTAAAGCAGAAGCAGTCATGTCCATTCCAGGGTCCCGTTATGTAAAGCCCAGTGGCATGCGCACACGCTATGAGTTGCATCTCCAAAGAGGAGCCCTGTGCTTAGGGCGTCCAGAGCTTTTGTAGCAGGCACAGATGCCCCAGGATGGGGAGGAGGATGGTGTCTCTGTCATCCAAGTCTGTTTACTGTGCACGTGATTGGGAAGGATCCCTGAAACAAAGGACATCGCAGCCCCCAGCTGGAAAGATGTGAGGACAAGGCAGAGACCCTGTGGAACTCTTCTCCACGAAGACAAGGCACGCTGCCATCAGACTGCCCCTTCACCAGAAGAGATCTGTAGCAGTCCCGAATCCCTTCCTCAGTCTGTAGTCTGACAAATTTGAGGGCCTGTGGACTTCCAAGATGAAGGGAAGAAGTTTTGCAGAGACTAGTGTGCCCAAGAGTGACTGGTGTCACTGCATGCCACTAAGACCAGCCCCCTTGTGTACCTAATGTTCACCCTTCTCAGCCTTTACTGCTCAGTTGTTTTCCTAACAGTGTGGTTGTGAAATTCCTCTTGCTGCCAGCCCAGAAATCCACACATCTAGGGGTCTAGAATAATGGATTTATTCTCTCATGGTTAGGGAATTCAGAAGTTCCAAGTGGGCCCACCTGGCTGTGTTCCTTCCTAAAATTCTGAAGGGTGTGCATCCCCTTCTTCTTCCAGTTCAAGAAAGAGAGGCTGCCCACTTATCTTGACCTCTGGTTTTGCATCATTTTAACTCTGACCCCTCTGATAGATGAGATCACCTTGAAAATCCAAGACCATCTCCCCACAGGGCCCTTGACAGTCACATCTGCAGTTACATAGCCATATCAGGTTATGTAGTCACAGGTTCTAGGAATGAGGATATGGATGTTTTAGGGTGCCAGTGTCCTGCCTACCACATTATTCTTTCTTGTCTAGTAGTCCCCTGACCTTGACACCAGGTACTGGTTAGTAGAAGAGCATTCTCCCAAGGAGGGGAAGGGGGTGCTTGTGTTTGCAGTAGGTTGTTAGAGGACAGCTTTGAAATGGTGAGCAACAGCAGGAGAGTGAGGAGCAAAACCTGCCTCCCGTCAGGTCAGCAGCAGCCTTACAATCGAACAGGATCCACTGGCAGGCAGAGCTTCCCTCACCACTCGCTCCCTGCTCACCACTCATCTGTCCTGGGGGCCTGGTCCTTCTCAGGGATTGGAGACTACTTCTGTGGACCATGTTATCACCCCCTCATGGCAGTATAACCCTGCCCACTTGTATTTTCCACCCGAATTTGTGGTACCGGTGGGTATACCTCACTGTTCGTTCAGGCTGCAGATGGAGCCGTGTTGGAATCAAGACTATATAGAACCACATGAAGGTCCTGAGCTCGGGCGTGAGGCACAGGGACTGAGTACTGTTACACCATTGACCACCCAAAACCACAACGTCCATTCTTTATATATATAATTACTAAGACGCTGTACAGCTCAGTGGCCAGGTGCCTGCATCTGCATGTCTGAGCACACTCCGTCTGAATTATAAACACGCTTTATGTCATATTTCAGTGACTAGTACATTTTCTCCACTTGACTGAGGGTTTCTTCTGTGTCAAGATTTTGTGGCAGATTATTATTGACCAGCTGCAGACAGGTGCCACACCTCCTGGTCCAAAGCCACCACGTCATTATTTTCAGAGCTTCTCCAGGAGAGATTTGTGACTTTGGCCTTGAAACAACTCACTAGTAAAAATATGTGGCTGGTGGAGAAAGTAGCATTTTCAACCTGCTGAAAGTTCTGCAGGTTTTTCTTTCCTTTTTTTGGCAAGGCAATTATCTGTATAAAATACCTTTTTCTTTTAAGTAGAATCCTATTGCTAATGAAACCGTATTTTGTACATGAAATTGTTACGAAGAAGAAAAAATGTCGTTATCCAGAAGAGCAGCAATAGTGCACACATTTGATGGTCTAAATAGAACATTCTTCTTCTGGGGAGATGAAAGCTATCCCCTCCTATTAGCCTATGAAATTATTTTAGAATTGGGTTTTAATCCCTGGAATGAGAGAGGTTTTGGAACCCCAGCACAGGTTCCATGCATGGGAAGTCAAATCTGAAAAGTGAAATGTGGAGACAGGATGTATAGGATCGCACGCCTTGTCAGTAATCCAAAAGAAATATGAAAAAAAGAGTTGTTTTAATGTTGGAAAAAGACAGTATGAAAGGTAAGGCTTCCTCCCTGCAGTTTCCTCTGGTGCCCTTTTCCCCTGATCCCATTTGCTAGATGTCCATTTCTGTAAGTTTTCCCTCTAGAACAAACCTATCATTTTTCACCACAGGATATTTACAGCTTCAATCAGTGCCAAATTCAATTGGCTTCTGATCTCATCGCTGGAAGTTATAGATGCAGATATTATTTGCACTGCGGTTAATTATGGAGCAATCAAACTTTGGCTTTTCCACTGTAATTTCCTCTGCCAGCTAATTTAATTAATCACCCCCAGCTCAGCTCTTCCAGCTGCGACCAGCAGGGTCATTAATTAGGCATGTGGCGGGAGCTGAGGACCAGGTCCTGCCATGCGGCTGCTGCCCACTGGGTTGCAGGAAGGCAGAGCTGAGCCTCGGCATCAATCCCTGCAGAAAGGAAGGTGATTCCCTGGAGGCCTGCCAAGGGCAGACATCATACCTGCTGAGGTGACTGCCTTGTGACACTCAGAGGCCTCACCTTTCGTTTAGAAAGGGTCAATGAACACGCCGAAAGAGCAGCCTTTGTCAGTGGCCTCTGCTTGCACCTGGGTTTTCAGGTCAGCTTGTGGTTCCCAGCAACGCTGTTGTCCATATGAGCTCAGTGTGTTGTAAGCATGGTGTGTTAGATAGAACTTATGTCTTCCTCACGGGCTCATACTGGTAATGTGACTTCAGAGGTTTGTGTTTCTCTGAAGGCAAGAGCTCTAAACAATTGTTTTCTTTTGTCATAAGGAAGTGACTTTATTTGTTCTGAGCTCATCAAAATTGGTACAGAAATGCTTCAGGTGATTCTCCCATTGCTTTAAGTACAGAGCCATTTATCCTCCAGCAGTTACTATCTTTACTTTTCTGTGTTATGCATGTCTATTACTAAGAAACGCTACTGGAATTCTCT